>JAIWND010000038.1:0-230239 GCA_025330725.1 Chlamydoabsidia padenii | reverse complement strand
ACTGCCTACGACGTTATATGTAATCACAAAGCGAAATCCTCATCTTTACGACCAAATCCTTATGCAGTCAACGACTCGGTCTTGCTCTTCAACACACAACAAACTCGATCGCAACAACATCGGCACCGGAAACTGCTATTAGATTGGGTCGGTCCATATACAATCAAGGAAATCAACTCGCCTTCAACAGTTACCTTAATAGATTCGAACAACAAAGTGACCAAAAACGTTCACATCAGCCGAATCAAGCAACATCACTCTTAATTATAAATTAAATTATATATTATTGTCATATTTTTTTTTACATCATTTGGAGTCATGCTTTTTCCCACTGGGTTTTACCGCAGACTCCGTAGTTTATTGATCTTATATATATACTTTTTTTCTCTCACCATTGTCTTCTTCTTAAACGTGGGGATGTCATATACTCCGCTCTTTCTCTATATATATTTATCCTTTGTTATATCAATAAACATTATCTTTTCTTCTCACTCATATCTCATCTCTTATTTGGACTCCGCTCCGTCTCCGTCTTTAAAACCTAAACATTACACTCTCAGGGATTTTTCTTTTCTCTTTTACATTTGCAAGTACATTCAAGTACATCTTAAAGGTTGAATCTTACCAAAAAGATTCTGGTTCTCATTACTCTTTTACGAAACAAAACATACTTTTGCAAACTGACGAGGATGATATTTTGCAAGCCATATTTGGAATTCCAAGTCTAATGGCTTGGGCCGACCAGATATAGTAATATCTGCACCTCAGGTTATATGCACCTCAGGTTATATGCACCTCTTGTTCATTGTTGGATGCGCAGTTTTAATTATTAGTATAAATACCCTCCTCTCCCCGCAATTTTATTTTTTTCGATAGTTATCTCTTATTTATTATTTAACTCAATAAAAGCAGTATAAAAGGACTTCGATCCAACCAAATACTGTCTTATTCTTTTAGTCTCTATCATTCATATAGAGCATATTTATATTTTTTTCAGACTATAAGTCTTGATTATTTAAATTCCGACACATTTAGTCGTAGATTCTTTATTTCACTCTATTTTATCAAAAAGGTTGAACTTTCACCATAAAAGTTCTGGTGCTCACTCTATAAAAATCATACAAAAAGACCAAAAACACATTAGTTACCTATATACATAACATATATAGCCGTAACAAAACTCAAGTTTAGCCGCAACAGTAGCAACATCGATTTAGAATTCCGCATTCGGCTGTAAAAAACAAAAAATCGATTCCGACGGGACTCGAACCCGCAATCCCCAGATCCGAAGTCTGATACGATATCCATTTCGCCA
This sequence comes from Chlamydoabsidia padenii, assembly GCA_025330725.1. Taxonomy (NCBI): domain Eukaryota; kingdom Fungi; phylum Mucoromycota; class Mucoromycetes; order Mucorales; family Cunninghamellaceae; genus Chlamydoabsidia; species Chlamydoabsidia padenii. The sequence continues at coordinate 228,924 of JAIWND010000038.1, read as the reverse complement.
CGGAACCAATTGTTGAAAAAAAATTTGCATGTTCTATATAAATCATATTTTAAAAAAGCACGTGACTTAGGTTTAAACCAATCATGTCGTCAGGAAGTATCGGAACCGAAAATGACTATCCATATTTGGCATTTATACGATCAATGCTCTTCCTTGGGAAGATGAGACAAGTCATGTTTGTCACCGTATGGATACAATATCATCCATAATAACCTACATTGCTTTCTTTTTTTGTTTATTTTCATGTTTTTTTTTTAACAAAAAAAAGGGGGGAGACAGTATATTAACGACCCTGCCATTTTATTTTTTGACCCAACCACCCCCACCTGTCTATATTACAACACAAACAAATCCGATACATAAATAAGCAAGTTCAATACATATAAAACTACAACAATAAAAAAAAAAAAAAAGCTACAACTAGAGAAGAATCATGGCATTGGTGTGGAGCATGTCTTTTCGATTTCGTCCACGAGATGAGCGAATTTGGAATGGTGTACAAGCAAGAGTTTTCGTGAAGGAGCAATACCAATGTCGGAAAAGGCATGTTTGGCATCGGCGACCGATTCCTTGTCACTGTTGGTGAATTTATAGTCGTATTGATAGGTAGCGTAACTGGCGATGATTTCGTCTTCGGCTTGATAATAAATGGTTTCATCTGTCAAAAGACTGGTGGGTTTACGAGATGCCTTTTTACCCTAATTGAAAGAGTTAAAACATGGAGGAATCATTATATGTGGGGTTTACCTTCTTTTTCTTTGCAGGAGGTTCATCGTCTTCTTCTTCTTCTTCTTCATTATCCACAGTAGGAGCCACTTCCTTGTATACCTTGACAATAAACATATACCATTCAAAATCATAAGGTTCGTTCTACGTAATAATAAAAAAAGTGTTAATGATCCTATTTGACAAAGTATGTGTGTGTGTGTGTGTGTGTATGATATAAACAACTTACATTTTCAACTGCCTTTTTAGTTTCTTGCAAGAGCAAGTTGTACATTGGAGGCATGACATCCACCGGCATATTGATAAATCGTTCCGATACAATCCAACCTACAGGTTTTTCAAGACTAAAAATTTTCATAATGGCCTTGTGGAGAGCCTGGTCCTTCTTGGGGCACTTGTTGGAGAGGTAATGACATAGTGAAGCCACCCCCTTGTTTGCCTATTCAGAAAAAAAAAAAAAAAAGGCTTGATCAGTTCCCACCATCATTCCCTCCCCCCCCCTTTTTTTCATTACCTTTTGTTCTTGAAGATTGATGACACTAAGAATAGCATAAGGATCCGATTCTTGACCATCCACCTTGATGGTGGTACCCACCTGGTTTTCTTCAATAATAATATCCACTAGATCACCCACCTGAATCAATTCCACATCCGACGAAAACAATTGTCCTAATAATCGTTTCAAAGCATGGTAATCCACTTCTTCCGGGTTATAAAAGTCAAAGTCCACGTCGATAATATCCTAACAAAAAAAAAAAAAAAAGTAGGTTAAAAAAGATTGTCACTCCCCCCCCCTCCCGCATGTCTTCTTACCTGGAGAGTGCCATCAGAATCTTCGTCCGAAGAATCGTCTTGTTTCTTGGTAGGTTCTTCTTGAGGTGTCTTTCGTTTGTTGTTTTGAGTCGTGTCCATCTTGGTGTAAAGGATGAAGAGAGAGAGAAAAAGAGAAAGAGGGAGGGAAAAAGAGTTTTTTTTTCTTCTTTGCATTGGCCCGCTAAATAAACAGTCCAAGCCTAAAAAAAAAAAAAAAAAATCCACGAGCGGGATGTCAAATTCAGTTCCTGCGGCATATTTTTTTTCATATCCGCTTTTGACATGTACCACTAAAGACAATCCTACCTTATTTATATGGAAATAAGGCAAAGGATCCTCAATACAGTTTGTCAGATTATTGTTTTCTCTTCCCAACTCGACTTGCTTGGGTTTCTACAATAGTATTTTGATGATACTCTACCCCACAGCTGCGGAGTGTGAAATACATTCATGCCTTTGTGTATCTTTCTAGCCGCACCCGACATTTCCACTTGTGGGATGACAATACAAATATCTCGATTGATTTAATTCATTGATTGGGAATAAGGAGCCAACCCATTTTGTGTGAGTGAGAGAGAGAGAGGCCAAAAGAGGAAGTCTCTCATCCCTTGATGATACACCTCCCCCTTTGTGTATAAAAAGGGAGGGTTGAATAAAAAGGGGAGACTAAAAATAGATGCCCAGTAACGATGCTTCTATTTGAAAGGTTTTACTATATGCGGGAATGGAACGATGTGATCTACTTTTTTGCCCTGCCTTTTTATATAACATGTTGATCATAAGTAAGACAGTCGTAATCATCCTCCCCTTCTCATATTATGAGAAGATAATGCATGAACAGGTGGATGACAGATAGAGAACAACCTCCTCCATATGGTTCTCATTAACAATGATGTCTCTTATTACATACATAATAGGGTTGGTTAGTATAGGAACGTTGTTATAAAATAATAATAATAAAATCGAGACATGAGTCGGGGAAGAAAGGTAAAGAGATCAATGATGAAAAAATGACATGTGGATCCTATTTCTATTAGTCCTCCCTTCTCCTTCTCTCCTTTCTGATTTAGTCTCCTCTCCATGGTATATACTACATCATTACTCTATTGAGCTCCCCTTGATTCCCCTCTCTCAATCACTCGCTTCTTTGCCCATCCCTGCCCCTTTTGTTATTATTTCCTTCTTTCTTTGCAAATCAAACAACACCTTCGTTTTCTTCTTTTTCTTTTATTTCAATCTAAACTATTACTCCAATTTTATCAATGCCATGCCCAACTGGACAAAACCCACAACCAGTTGTGTCTGTGTTTGAAACAACGTTCTATGTCAAGCATGAATTAATCACGGTAAACCACATTCCTCTCTTTTCTTCTTCTCCTTCTTCTTCTTGGGAGAGCTCATCATTTTTTCTTCAATAGGTATTCAACGTTGTTTTACAAACCCCAACAGCAACCGTTTCTCTTTTTCGCTACCCATCTGATTTTCAAGAATTCCACCAAAAGGTAAATACCCAAAAAAGAAAAAGTAAGGTTTAGACAAAAAAAAAAAAAGGGACTCAATTCAAATACCGAAACACCCCCTGAATGTCTTGAACCAGATACGCTGTCATTACCCTCGTTCCAAAATTCCACTACCTCAATTGATCACATGCAATCCACCATTGATCGATAGTCATTTCAAAAAGAAACGACTTTTACATTCACCTACCAGTCGTACCCCATTAAAACTATTCCATCTCTTTCAACATTCCAGACGCAGGCGTACCAAGGAACTGTCTAATGCTGATAAGATTGAGCATTACTTGAACAGATGTTTCCAACATCCTATCGTTTCCATCTCGACCCTTTTACGAGACTTTAGTAGTGTTCAACGAGAGGAGGATCAACGGATCGAATCGACATTGATGACCACCACGGCTGTTTCCACTCCTACTTGTTCCTCACTGGTTGAATCATCCAGTGAACCACCTATTATATCCGATCCCTCTTCCTCTAAACAACAAAAAGAAACAGTATCCTTGGATCAGTTTGAATTACTTAAAGTGATCGGGAAAGGTTGTATGGGCAAGGTAAGAAGGGGATACACAAATTCATGCAACGTTTCAAACCCCGGTTTTTTTTTTTCTCTTTCAGGTTCTTCTTGTTCAATCCAATGATAGTAAAAAACAACTCTATGCACTCAAAGTAATCAGCAAACAAAAAGTATTACAACAAAATGAGGTTCAACATACCAAAGCCGAACGGGATATTCTCGCTCGACTTCGAGATCAACCATTTTTAATCAAATTACATCACGCTTTCCAATCCACCACCCACTTGTATTTCGTCCTTGATTATATTTGTGGTGGTGATATGGCTACACAAATGTCACTCTGTTTAACTTTTACTAAAGAGCGTACTCAGTTTTATGCTGCTGAGATCTTGTTGGGGTTATCCATTTTACATAGCCATGGGATTATTTATAGGTAACCTCCCCCACCCAAATTTTAACTCCGTACTTACCAATCCCCATTCCCTTTTTTTTTTGTTAGGGATTTGAAACCCGAAAATATTTTGATTGGGAAAGATGGACATATTGTACTGACAGATTTTGGTTTGGCCAAAGTATTCAAGATGCAAGATAAACGTGATCTGGGGTTACCAATGACAAGTACATTCTGTGGTACACCCGAATACTTGGCACCTGAAATCTTATTGGGTGAACATTACTCTTATGCAGTAGATTATTGGAGTCTTGGGACTTTGATCTATGAAATGTTGGCGGGAATGGTAAGAAAAAAAAAAAAAGGGGGGGGAGGGGGAGGATCTTTACCTAAAATGATATTTATCTTTTGTGATAGACACCTTTTTGGGCAGATACACATATGGAAATGTTTAAACGAGTACTTGAAGATCCATTAGAATTTCCACCTTCTGACGCTTTTGATTCAACGACATGCGACTTTCTGTCTTCGGTAGGAAACGATCATGCATTTTTTATTTCAAAAGATTCAAACCCCGATTTTTTATGGTACTAGTTACTTGAACGAGATGCATATGATAGATTAGGTTGGGATAGTTCCGAACAAATCAAAAAACATGCCTACTTTAACAATTTGGACTGGGACGATGTTGCCCAACGTAAATTGATCCCGCATTATATCCCCACCATTCACTCTGATACCGATTTAACCCATTTTGATGAATCCTTTGTGGCCATGACCCCGAGAATTTCTCAGGTCCAACAACCCGAGACAATTCCGCCCCTGGATGATGATCCTTTCCGTCACTTTACCTTTGATCCTGCTCACCACTCCTTCCTCGATGATGATGATAGTAGTGATACTCACACGTTACATTTACGACCTTTTGTGAGACACAACAAACAACAAAGATGTTCGACATCGTCGTCTTGTTTATCGTTTGGGACAGGGGATGTTATTCGTCATACTGATACCCTGCCGTCCGTGTTGACCACGGGCTCGGGTGATCTGGTGGTCAAGAATACACCATCTTTGGCCACTAGTGTGCGTAAGCGCCACAGTGCTGCTTTATCTTTTGATGACTCCTCTATAGAATAATGCCACACACAATCATAATTAGTCGTTAGATGATACCCCCCCCATGTTTTTAATTGAATACATTCTAATACATAATAATAATAATAATAATAATAAATCGCAGGGTAGGATGCTTTATGCTGGGGGTTTTTATTTTGTTATGTAAAAAAAAAAAAACGGTCTTTCTCTATTTTACTTTGTTGAAGACTATATTATTGACCATTGTTAGCTTGTTGTAGCCAAGATTTGAATTTGGCATCGTTTTGTTGTTGAGAGAGTGAGGGTGGGAATCGGGACGCACTAGGCAAAGGATTTTCATCTATCGAAATCAAGAGTTAAATATCAGTTTATTCAGATCGATTCCTATAGTCTTACCTTCACTATCATCATCATCATCATCGTCTTCTTCTTCTTCGTCTTCTTCATCCCAGGTTTCATCTTCTATAGGACCTAAAAAAAAAAAAGAGAGAGATTAAGCATCCAATTGTATGCATTTCCATCCTTCTACTTACGTTCGCCTTTTTCAAGAGACACTTCTGTTCCTTTTGACACTGCCACATCCTTCATCAATCGATTCAATTGTTCTTGTCGGTCCTTTTCTTCTTTTTCCATCTAATTATCATAAACTACAAGTTAAAAAAGACCACATTTCCAAATCTATTCTTTACCTTGATACGAATCATTCTTTCGATTTCCGGCTTGTATTCCCTATGACATCCCATCAATTAGTTTCTTCTTCATTCCACCGGTTTCTTTTTTCTCTTACTTTTCATATTCCACTGCCGCTTCATCCACCGCCTTGAAGAAATCATCCACGCCTTGACCAGTCACCGCCGAGACCCCAACCACCTTGAGATGTTGATAGAATTCATCCAATACCAAAGACATCGAGTTCATCAGACTACTCATATACGAAGTATCCCGACGAAGCGCATCCTGGAATTTTTCGAAATCCGTCATCCATTCCACAGCAAAGTCATGCGATACCACATCTGTCTTGTTGAATACGAGAATAAAAGGCAGTTTGGTTTTGTATAGGATACTACAGGCGTATAACATGTTGCTCATAAACGTGGCAGGTGCTGTGGTGCGTGGTGTGTCGATAATATAGGCAATCACTGTAGGGTAGGTCGCGGCCAAGGTGTCGGTAATAATCGCTCCTGATGCTGACCAAGTAAAGATTTCGATTTGACCAGGTGTGTCCACCAAAATATGACTAGAGGGGGGGGGGCAGAGTTTAGAATGATAGGTATCGTTTCAAGAGACTTTTTTTCTTTTTCTTACCTGACATTGTCAGCACGTTTGGCAATAAAGTTGAGGACTTGATCGAATTTGGTGGTAAACAGATTCAAACTGGTCAAGATACCACCGTTAGGTCCCAAGTTATATCTACACAATAAAAAAGAGAGAAGACAGTTGGTGATCATTAATTCTTTTTTTCATTATGAGAACTTACTGTTTCATGACTTCTTTGTAGTTCACTGTATCACGAATATCAATGTTGGCCGTGAAGGGTAAAGTGCCTACTGCTGGATCCAGATTCAATACATAAGGAGGTGTCTTTTGACTATGGAGATGGGCATTGATACGCTATACAACATCAGTGAGTGATACAAATCTTTTTTCTTTTCATAACGAGTGTGTGATTACCTGCATAAAAGTGGTTTTACCAGAACCTGCCATACCAATACATAAAATAGCAGGTGGTTGTTTGGTGGGTGTGGAAGCGGTATCTGTCATTAGTGTGAATGGATTTGTCAGAAAGAGCTGGAACAATAAAAAAAAAAAAAAACCTGAAAGAAAAAAATAAGCAGAAGCGGGGAAGCGGATTTTGAATTAAAACGGGAAACATGCTCCAGCCACGACCGGAATTTGAAAATGTCCATTCTGCATATGTATGTATTGGGAATCTTTCTTTTTCTTTGGCATCGCTTTGATGAGTTTGGGGCAACACTGGGTTATAATTACATTGGCTTGAACACCGTCGTCATGATCAATAAGGTGGGGGAGGGAGGAGAGTGTGAGACTTGTTTGAGATCATTCACACCAGGATTTTTGTTTTTTATTTGTTTGACTCTCAACCTCAATAGACTGTTACCCTTTTGACTAGACATAAACAAGAGTTGAGTCTCACCTGGGAATATGCATTACAAAAAGGAGACCAGTATGGATGATAAGGTCAATGCATATCCATCAGATACCAATCAGGCCCTGTCGTTCATTCAGGCCTTGTCGTTCATTCAGACCCTTTGACACAATAGTATAAAAGGGTATAAAAAAAAAAAGCAAAACTTTTAGATCTTTTTTCATTAACTGCAATTGATCAACAAGAAAAGACATCATCATCACCATGGATACGGTATCTGAAATCGAGGATAGCATTTCGACCACCAGTAAATGACGATCCTCGATTATTTTCGGATCGAATGAAAAATATGGTTGTCGCTCTACTTGCCTTGTGTGCCTGTATACCAGGATTCTCACGTACCATTTATTTTCCAGGTAAAAAGACAAAGAAAAAAGACGACATCTAATCCCCCTTTAAAGATTACCGATAATTAGTGCTGATTTGAACGCACCACCGATTGCCACGACTCTGACAACAGCCCTATTTATTTTATTCATGGGTATTGCACCTGTAATATGGGCTTCCATTTCAGACCATTACCATGTCCGACGATGCCTCATGATTATATTCATGCTAATCTTTGCTGTGGCATCACTCGGTTCGGTTCTCATCATTAATATTTGGGGTCTTGTCGTCCTACGTTGTGTTCAATCCTTTGGATCCTCATGTAGTCAAAGTGTCGGTGCGGGTATAATAACTGTAATTCTATTTTCTTTTTCCCATCCTTGTCTTGAAAATTGACTTGTTATCTTACATGATAGGATTGTTACCGATTAGAACAACGAGGAACAGCGTTTGCAAAGTACTTTTTTGGTGTCTTTGCAGGGGCCTTAATAGGCCCGATCATTGGTGGGGTACTGATTATGAGCGACGAAGGATGGCGGACTACTTTTTGGTTTTGTCTGGTTATGGGTGGTAGTATCGCTTTGATTCTATTCTTCTTGTTGCCCGAAATGTATCGAGCGGACTTGACTCTTCCGAGTTTGAAAACGGAAAACCCGACCGAGGAGGAAAAGAAAGAAACACCTCGCATGAATCCTTTGCCACCCTTCCTTTTACTTCGTCACCTGTTTGTTTTATTAGCGTCACTAGGAGGTGGTATTGCTTTTGGATCCGTGTTTGCTGTGGAAACCATCATTCCTCCACTTTATGAAGAGAAGTATGGCTTTAACTCGTGGAAAATAGGTATATATATATGCTCTCTCTTTACACTCCAAGCTTAATTTCCATGCCATAGGTTTATCATATATAGGTGCGGGGATTGGTAGTCTGATGGGTTCTATAGTGGACGGCCATCTATCTGATCTACTGTTGATCCGAGCCCGTAAACAGCGAGGCCGAGCCATGGTGAAAGATCGATTGACATTGAATATCTGGGCCGCCATGTTGCTCTTTATACCATTCGGATTACTCTTGTTTGGCTGGATGACTGAATTCAATCAATCGGTATGGGCAAGCATTGTTGGATTTGGCTGCTTCAATTTTGGAATGACTCAAGTGATGGCCAGTACCTCTGCTTATCTTGTTGATGCTACCCCAAGCATTGGCGCTTCCGTCAGTGCCGCTGCTAAACTTGTCCGCATGGTCATTGCTTTTGTGCTAGCATTATCGGTGAATTCTATGGTTGTCGCCATTGTGCCAGGTTATACCACTGTCTTTCTTGCCGCTCTTGCTTGGGCTGCTATCTTTCTTTTGCTCATCCTCAAAGTATACGGTGAACGGTTACGACATGCTAGTGGTTTAATGGATTAGGTACCTTGTTTTAAATTCTTTTGTTTATGCATAATAGTTCATGCATAAAAGTGTACTTTCTCTTTTTAGATCAAACCACATCTGGCATAATAAAGCTATCCTATTTGTATGATTGGCATTTTTTTTTTTTTTTTTTTTTCGAATGCTCAAACCAGATCCCAACAACCGAAACATTGGTCACCAATCCATGTACTCGATTACAAGCTTTATCTGAGAGCGACCTCCAACCCCGGATTGGGATTCAGGGCTGAAGCGGCATTTGAATATCAAGATGCAGGGTCCACACTCATGTGGCATTGTAGAGCATCCCCAGCGGAAACCATATAATAGTAAAAAGATTTTGGATTTTTTTTTTCAAACGTGAGCTGCTCGTCGTGCAGGCTACCCCTGAACATGAAAGGCAATTTGCCCAAACGAGAAATTCACGCAGAATCGGATTTTCAAATAATAGACTTCGACTTGCTGGGGGACGTATGTTGGCCGTAAATTTCAGGCCAATTCGGGAGCGTAGAGTTTAGACCAGCTGAGGGGAGTATGTGTTGGCCGTAGAGTAGGAAGACCATGGCAGAACTCCATTTCATCGTTTTACACTTCAAGTTTAAGGTTGGCCATCGTATAAAGAAAAGTTGATACTTCACCAGTCAAAAATGAAGTTTCCTTCTGTTTGGAAAAAATAAACTAATCTTCGTCGTAGAGGACAAGTAAAAGTCATCGCAAGCTTGGAATGACTGACACAAGGGTCTTGGTGCCGGAATTTTGTGGTAAAGTATGTCGGAAATATGCCATATTATCCACATCGCTACTTCAATCATTGGCATCTGTTCACCATTGAGTAAGTAGTGTTCTTTTAAAATTCCGCGCGCACATTCCGTGTGCCTAGCATTGCTAATCCAATCAACTTGAAGTAAACCATACACCACATTTTTATTTCAAATCAATAATCTATTTATATGTAATCTATATTTATCTATCTACAAACCAACTATGCAAATTTATCCGAATCATTGGTCCCTTCGTCGACATGATACAGCTGATGGTGATGATGCTGCTGCTGTGGTGGATCATGGGTCAGTTTCCACAATACAGGAGTAGCCATCAAGGTCAATGCAGTAATAGCCAGCAAAAGATAATAGACTTCTCGAGAGATGATTTGCAACTGTTTCGCACGTGAAGCCAAAACAAACACGAATTCCGAGATTTGAGCAAGGGCGACGGACATACTGGAGCAAGTGCGTAGATCAAATGTCTTCATGGAATACAACACACTGGTGGTGACCACATACTTGAATCCCATCACCATGGTAGTGAGCACCAAGAGCAACATCAATTCGGACGCCAAGAAGGATGGGTAGATATGAAGTCCAATGGAAGCAAAAAAGAGACATGAAAAGAGATCCCGCACAGGAGCAATTACCGACAGCAGAACGTGACTTTCAGCCGAGATGGATCGAATCACCACACCGGCGGCAAAACACCCCAATTCCATCCCCAGACCGAGTTGTTCAGACACCACCGACAAGATCAAACAAACCGCCAACGAGCCTAATAATACCAGTTCATGATGGTATTGTGTCAGGTTATTTATCAAGGTGCCAAGCAAACGAGGAGGTACCAGGCGACGGACCCATCGGGGTGCAGCAGCTACCGCCCGCATCAGACCCACACACAGTACAGCAAACACCACAAAGGAGATACACACATGGAGAATCGCCTTGGCCACGACTTGTAGTCCAGATTTCCCCAAGGCAGGTACCAGCGCCAACATAAAACCAAGCAGGACATCTTGCATCACCAATAGCCCATAGAGATGTTCGCCCAATTGTTCGACGGGGATCACCTTGACCACCACCGCTGTCGAGCTCAGGCTGACACATGCCCCGACAAATACCGCTTCCTTGATCGTCGTACCCAGCAAGAGTCCCATCATGATGAAGAAGAAAATAGTGAGAAGGAGAATCATCGTTACTCCGCCGAGAGCTACCCGCCACATTGATCGTAGTTTTTCCAATGAGCATTCCAATCCTAGGACAAACACTATCAGTACCACCCCTAATTGTGCCAATGTTTCCGTTTGAATCAGTTCCTAAATGGATTTATATTAGATGGTGATTGCCTCCTTTCCCCCCCCCTCTTGTCCAGTACTTTACCTTAATCATGTCATAGCCAGATGGACCTGTCAGAATACCCGCCAAAATATATCCAAAGAATGCTATTTGACAAAATAGAATAGGATGAATACCAATAAAGTTCCTGTCCCTTTTCTAAACCGTTACCTGGTAATCCCGCAAAAGAGAAGAGCAGACCAAAGACAAAGGAAATGACCAAAATCAAGATAACATCATGTAAGAATTGCATATCTTCATAAATCACTGTTGTGTCCGATGGCCGAGTCATGATGTATTCATTTCGATCCTGATCAATCAAAGTGACAATCGACGGAATATCATCACCTTCTTCTAAAGATGCTGATTGCTGCTGTTGCTGTTGTTGTTCTTGCTGTTGATCGTCGATTTTAAACACCGTTTCTAAATGACCACTGGTGAATTGAATATTATGTTGATGCATATCCTTCTCCAATTGATCGGCAGTATCGCTGACTTCTTGCAACATGGCGTGTAGAATAGCCTTTATAGATTCTCCTTGTTGGTTGTCTTCGTTTGATTCATGTTGATGATGGGGTGCATAGGTCGTATTCGCCCATGCTTCAAGTTGAGTCCAAGGTGTTGATCTTGTCTTGTCGTGCGATGCTTTAATGGCCATTTGGAAATCGTGGGTCAGTCGTAAGGCGGGTGAGCGGTAATCGTACCAGTGTTGTGGGTTATCGTCGACAGTGTTGGTATATACCCCCAGCATTCCAAATACAAGAGATTCAAACGCCACAAAATCATCTAATTGTACGCCGACTAGTTGATACAAATGCGTAGTATCGAGATCCTGTACTTGTTGTAAATGATTGTAAAGTTGTTCTTTTTTTTGGATCAGTTCTTGTCGATGTATCTGACCTTTTTGTAAAAGAGCATAAAGTGCAGATGCATTTTGAGGTACAAATGATTGGATCTAAAGATAAATGGGTCAGTCTTTTTTTTTTTTTTTTTTTTTTTCTCATCTGGAATGGCGGATCCCCTTCACTTTTTCTTTCTTTTTACCGTTGATGATAAGGGATCGGATAAGACGGTTATAACATGGGTAAATAAAAGTAATAGGTATAGTATTAAAGAGGACAAAAGTAGTTGCATCAAAGGATTATTAGTCGAGAAGAGAGAGAGAATGGTAAAAGCCCTCTGTCGACCGCTTCAGCACGGTTCTTAAATTTTAAATTCCGACACCGGTTCCTGAAAAAAAGAACCACGAGATGGACAAGCAGGTCCAGAATTCGAAAATCATTATCGTAATTAGTGTGGCTCATCGCAACAATAGATATTAATCATTTGGCCTTTTTTAAATTAATGCAAAATGCATCATATTGCACTAGAGTTATTAGCGTGATTAATTGAGTGGAGAGGAGATTTTCGTCGACCAGATCGACGGCAATGCTTAAAACATAATTCCGCCTATGACTCGTATCTATGATAGGTATTTTAAAATGTTCGAGCTGTCTCTGTCAAGGGATGGAAGAACCATACAGCCTATTGTTTTCTTCTTATCTTGGTACTGCGACCTAATTATTTGAATCCCAACACACATCTTCTGTGTCAGGTAAGAAAGAATGCACGGGTAATGTCAAAAAAAGCCAGTCTAGCAGTAGCTTACTAATGGCTAGCTAATACATTTACGCCGAGACTCCTCTTTTCTGGACTCTCTTTGTTTCGGTCGGGTAAATGGAATGGAAAGCCGTATCTCCGCCAAAAAACAAGGTGTATATGATATACATATGGCATACTTTTTCAAAAGGCTTTGGGGGGATTCATGTCAATGTTTTTTTTCAAAATTGTTCTTTTGGCTTCGAAGAATAAAGCATCCGATCTGTATCATCGATCTTGGTACAAGATTCTCTTACTGAATGAAATCATATCCCCGATGATTTCATGGTATACTCAAATAACTTTATTGTCCTCACCTCTAGTTGCAAATGAACCGCGTTGGTTTAACCGTCATGTGGGTGTACTCCACCTCATTTACCTAATTTGTGGAGCAATGGATTTCGGCCATTTTGAAATCCCGATTACCTATTTGAAAATGGGTAAACGTTCTCGGGCCAAGATTTACATTTACTTTTGAAAGATATCCTATCTCTTCAAAATGATTTAGAGAATAGCTTTTTAGGGTGTGAAAATAAACACCAACAAAAAAAGAGTTGAGCAAAAAAGCAACTTGTCATGTGGAGTTGGTGCTCCGACAATCGATACTCAAGTGTCACCAACATGAACTAGGTGCAAACCCCTCTATCATTAGCATGTGTGGCTTCAAATAAAAAAAAAGTTCAATTAATCTTGTTTTATACATGTTAGTAATTACAATAACTTGGTCAAGTATATGCATCTCATCATGCAAAAAAGTGAGATAATAGTCATCTACCTTTATTTTGATTCGTATAACAACCACTGAGAAAAAAGAGAGTTTCTTTTATTTTCCCAAACCCATACCGCCATAGGTTACACAAACATCACTTTTAGGTTCCCTTTTTTTGCATGATAACAATAAAGGCTTCTAGAGGAAGCGGTCTAAAACAGCATCAATAAATAGCCCTCCTCCTTTTCCACCCTTTCTATTCTTCTTTGTTCTCTTTTTCTTTTTCCTATTTCTTCATATACCCACTTTTTTCCTCATGACACAGCAACAACAATTACTTTTAGCCGGCGATATCATTCACCGACGATATCAAATCCATCGTCTACTTGGTAGAGGTGCCTATGCAAATGTCTATCTTGCTCAAGACTTGCACTCATCTAACTGGATAGCCATCAAATCACTCCCACCCTGCCTGAACGCCAAACAACGACTCTTACAGCGTACCGAGATTGGTCTTCATGCACGGCTCTCCTCGACCCACCCCCATATCATCCGCCTTCATAAAGTAATTCGAACCCCGACAGACGATGCCCTGTCCACCCACCTCGTGCTCGAATATGGACCCGAGGGTGATCTCTTTACCGCCATTACTGAACATCAACTCTATGTCAATCAACCTGTGATGATTCGACATGTGTTTTTACAACTGATTGATGCCGTCCGCCATTGTCATCAGAATGGGGTTTATCATCGGGATTTGAAAAGTGAAAACATTTTGGTCTTTGATAAAGGCTGGACCGTCAAATTAGGCGATTTTGGCTTGGCGACAACGGATCCTATTTCCAAAGACTATGGTTGTGGCTCGACTTTTTATTTTTCTCCAGGTAAGTTAACCCCCCTCCCCTCGGCTAGGTAAATATGTGTGTACTCATCTTTTTTTTTGTTTGTTATTGATGATAAGAATGCCAAGGTGATTTGGATGATCAGCGATTGGGTTATGCAACAGCCCCTAATGATATCTGGTCATTGGGGATTATTTTAATCAATCTGACCACTGGGCGTAATCCTTGGCATCGAGCATCAGTACATGATCCTACTTTTCGAATGTATATGATGGATTCCTCTTTATTGATGACCATGCTACCAACCTTGACCGTCGAGCTCCATGCTATCTTGAAACAAATGCTGAGCATTGACCCTTTACAGCGCATGTCACTGGACGCATTAGAATCTGCCATCATGACCTGTCCCGCCTTCTTCACAACTGAGCAACCATTGATGATGATCAATACTTTGCATCAACAACAATCGGTGGGTTTGCCTTCACCTCCTACCACACCTGGTCGTCCACTCTTTTTTTACGGAGAAGAAGAAAAAGAAGAGATACAACAAGAAAAGTATCCGGATCAGATCTTGTTTTCGCCTATTGATACTGTCTCCGATCATCACCTCTTCCTCAACAGGTTTTCCACCTTGTCCATTTGAAACATAGATTAGTTTGGTTAGATTGCCCCTCTGTACATATATACTTTTATAGATAATCTATCTATATATACATTCTCTTTCTTTGTCATTCATGCATGCATTCTGTATATACTTTACAAAACAATAAACCAGACAAATACGACCATCACTAAAGACACAGTCGCCAAAGCCCTTTGACTATAGAAAAGAAGTGTCGGGGGTCTTTATCGGGAACATGGGTCATTGTCTTTATAGATCCAGGGATCATGCAATCGGAGGACGGATGCGGGATTTAAATATTTTTTCTAAGGAGGAAGATTATCATTCCGGTTTTTTTGTTTACCCTTCTCTTCTCTTCTTTTATCTTTGATTGATTAATATTATGAACAACCTCCATCTCCTAATGATTTAAAGAAGCACTCCAACTGCAAATACTTCAAGGATCTCTCATGTTTTGCCGGTAGACGAGCTGATTAAAAGACTTGCTCAACTTGCCGCTTGCCCACTCCCACTGCTCGTAGGCACGGCCTCATGATCACTCTGGATGAAGTTGACGACACCTACGTTAATCGCCCTGACGAAGGCAGTGATATTTGCTTTGATGGCAACATTTATCTGGACGACGATTTTCTTGCGACAACCATTGAGGAAATCATTACCTCCATTTTCAACAAGGTGGAATATACTGGCGGCCACAGACTCCTATGGAAGTGCGACAGTTTATTGCAGACAATAATGGCAACACCACCTCAGCTGGCATGTATCGATTGGTACAAAGGAACTTTGGTGCAGAAATCACAAGGGCTCAGGTGTACCTTTTGGCATCCTATTGCTTATGAAATTACAGACATGGCTATGGATAACATTGTACCTTCAAGTTTATCTCTTTTGGATGGTAACTATCAAGTGACAGGCCGGGATACTAATCACTATACTATCTAAGAGGTAATTATCAAGCTGTGTTATGTGGAAAAAAAAAAGTACTCACACGTTATTCTATTTTATAAATAATCTTTATCTCCTCTTTCGCTTATTCTTATACGCCATAATTGGCATATTACACAAAGGCAATATTGATCCTCACTACTGCTACGAAGAAATCGAACCAAATGATTAGTGTCAAGTTGGAAGATACCATTGGCATCAAGTTATCGCCATCCCTATTAAATATGTAGAGTAGAATAGTTACGATTTTTTATGGAATGAAATAAAAAGATGCTTCATATGTTAACAATAGAAGCGGGGAGGAGGTTAAATGGAAATGAATGATTGACCTGTCCAATATAAAACTTTTTATGACGGATTCAAGTTTCAGACCTGTACCTGAAATCCATTTACTCTGGCAGCTGTGTTTAAACATCAGTCGATCAATGGCGTAGGACAGCTGCGCATACTCAAACCCCATTCTAGTTGTGCATAGTTTAGAATTGATTACAAATAAAACTATCTTTTGATTATATATAATAAACGAACGGAGGCCGCCGACTGGCGTCCATTTGGGCACTATCAAGCGTCTTTTAATGGTTGGGCTATGATGGACGCCTTTTAATGATTGGGCTATAGTGGGCGTTGTTATAGTGTAGGCATGTTTTTGGTATGAATAACGGAGTCTCTCTCTACCCAGCCTTTCTCTATCCTAGAAAAAAAAAAAGGATTCAACCGCTGCTCACAGGATTTCCATTCATCCAGGGAAATGCTAGGCGCACGGAATTTTGGAAGAGCACTATTCGCTCAATTATCAACAGATGCTAATGATTAAAATGACGATGTGGACACTATAACATATTTCCAACATAAGTTACCGCCAAATCCAAGCTCCAAGACCCTTGTGTCGGTATGTTCAGACTTGCCATGACTTTTACCTGTCCTTGGTAAGAAAAAAAAAAAAAAGAGTACGAAGAGGAACCAAACCTCATTTTCAGATCCCGCCTCTCTCTACTAAAATTTGGAAAGGACTCTTCTCGCTCAATTGTCAACAGATGGTAATGATTAAAATGGTATTGTGGACACTATGGTATATTTCCCAAAAAAGTCACCGCAAAAGCCAAGCTCCAAGTCTCTTGTGTCAATATGTTCAGGCTCGCGATGACTATTACCTTTTCTTTGCGACGAATAATTTTTTTTTCCTAGACGAAAGGAAACCATTTTCAAACGCCGAACACCAAAATTCCGTGCGTCTAGCAACTCCCTCCATCCATCAAATCGGAATGGGATGAATGAAGTGTATAATTCAAAGACTTACTTATAGTAAAGCCACCCTCCCAAATCTGACTATTATAGCAAGGTTTGATTGGACGCAATTTACTCTCAGGAATAAGATTGTTTAAATAACGTAACTTCGTTCTGTCTTCATAAGTGCATTCTATTAAAAACAAGAATTGCTTCTATACTATATCGACACCTATGTCTATACTACAATGAAATGGAGGGTGCCTAAACTATGTGAGGGAAGAAGGGAAGAGAGATAAATAGAGCCGGAGACCACCACTATGTTCATCGTCCAATCTAATGTTGAAGATAAAGCCACTTGTTATCTGATCATCTAATTTTACTGAGTAAAGGCACATTTAGTTGATCATAGTGCCATTTCCTGATCCGTCGAGATCGAATATCATTAGAGTGTTCACAAAGGTGAGCGCTTCCGGGACGTTCTGGTTGCTATGGTTGATGATTGCTGATCGCTAATGTATGTAACAGCCTGCCCGTGAGCTGTCGCTTTGTTGTTCATTGTTACACATAATTGTCACCATAGACGTCGATTCAGATAAATGTATGATCAGTCATCCAAGTTGTTTGCTCATGTTGCTGGTATTTGGCCACCTATTCACCTAAATAGACAGACAGAGAGAGAGAGAGAGAGAGAGAAGAGGGGGGGGGAGGTCAGTAGAGTGTCTTCTTTAGGAAGGGGTGACCAGCATCTATCAAAGTCCATCTATAAGGGTAATAGATATCATTCCAAGGTCTCCACAGGAAGGTTAAGCCGTTTGATCAGGCGATTCAAGGTCGTTCTTCCTAAAGAGTGACATCAAAAGGATGAGATGACAAGAGAATATATATAGTGTAGTTGGTTTACCTTTGTTTTGGTTGACGTGACCGATAGCCTTGTTGTTGCATAAAAGAGGCAGACAGTCAAATTTGGCCATTCAAGGTGGGATCATAATCACAATTACATCCATTGAATAATTAAGTCGTGAAAAAGGGAATTAAAATAAGAAAGAAAAAGGTAGAAATGGAAAAGAGCCGTTTCCAAATCTTAGTAGAGGCGGGCGGGATTTGAAAATGAAGTTTGGCTCGTCTACAAAAAAAAATTTTTATCCCATTTTTTCTTACTAAAGACAGATGAAAGCCTTTGCAAGCTTGGACTGACAGACACAAGGGATTTGGTGCTTGGATTTTGCTGTAAAGTATGCTGGAAATATACCATAGTATCTATATTGCCACTTTAATCATTAGCATCTGTTGACAATTGAGTGAGTAGTACTCTTACCAAATATTAGTAGGGAATCAAGGGTGGGCGGGGATTTTTTAAGTTGAAAAGCTCACAAAGGAAAAAAAGGTGTTAAAGCGGCGCCTCATCAGACACCGCAAGAGAGGGGATCGCGGATTATTGACGGAATATCATGGACGTGTTTTGGAATATGAAAACAAAAAGGTGTCTAACATCCGGGAGGCTTTGATCAAGACCAAGAAGAAAATAAAAGATATATGTGACAAACAAGGAAAGAACAACATCACTGCTAAAAAGGGGGCTGCCGATGCCCTTTTACAAGAAGAACCTATCCTAGATGACGAAAGACCTCTCCTAGATGATGATGATGATGATGAATGCGTACAAATCAGGTGAATACATAATGCTCGCAAACAAATATTGTCCCTTGTGTAAATGAATACTTGGAGAAAAACTCGACTACCATCAAAGAATTCATGCAAGTTGAATCGAGGGAAATCACCGCCAAGCAGATCAGCGCTCTTTCTCGAACGACACATGACAGTTCTCGACTCCAATACCAGAAAAGAAAAAATCAAAAGGCCTTGAAGGACAACAATGACGAAGATAACAGTATCTCAGTCATCGAGCAAAACTTGTCGGAATTGGGTGAAAAGATGTCAGAACATGAAGATTTTGCAAAGCGACCATTGAGTAACATAACTACTGTACACAGGTTGCACCAACACTTCAGGACTTCTATCATCATTCAACCTGGTCTTAAAAGCAAAAAAAAAGAACGCAATCGATTCACAACCAAGGCTTATGGCACTGTCGCACGGAAGCTTATTTCGAGGTAGAAACAGGGGTCTGGTCAAGATGTGGAAAAAGGTAAAGCTGTGGCTCCCCACTGTATGGTATTTTACGGCGATGCTGGTCGCGGCTTCGGAACAAGAATCAAGGGTCACATTAAAAAAAGTACAAAACGACTACAGCTTCATTTAAAGTCGAAATGTGATGTAATCAGCACCAGTGAATGCTTGTCTTTGAAGCTATGTTGCCTTTGTAACAACCCTGTACAGCATCCCAAACAACGGACCGGGCGCGTGGTTCAACATATCAACCCCGGTTGTTTTGGAAGAAAACATGGCTTTTCACTCCACGGGCGTGACAAGAACGCAGCAGTCAACATTCTGAAGATTGGACTGTACAAGGCAGTAATTCAGAATAATTATCCTGCCTTTTCGGCTACCTTATCAAGCACAACAACAACGGCTGATTAATTAGCTCAAATTCTTTTTGATCATAACACTTCGTGGATTGCAAACATGAATGACTCCCGCCTTCTGAAGCGGACGGGCTTCTTTTGAAGGTAATTTTAAAAAAATCACATACCTCTTTCCATAAAACAATAATTAACGTTTCTATCTTGGCTTAATCGACGAAAAATCAAAGTGCCTCGACTCGTCATGACCGAAAAAGAAAACTACAGTAGTTCTGTTTAGTGATTTTATTATCGTCATCAGATATCATCTACACGGCATCCACCCTTCGACAAGACCCGATATGAAGATGGGTCAAATTGGCGAGTTGACGGATGTGTTGAGCGGTAAGATAGGCTTTGACCAGGCACAGTGTGTGATGGAAAGGGATGTCAGTGTGTGGGGCAGGTCGAGGGCGGGGCACACGACCAAGGAGAGATGGCGTAGACTGGTTAGGTTGAGAGTGGTAACATCTGGTAATCGATTCAAAGTCAAGTCGGTCAAAGGCGGACAGAGTAAGGCGAGATGGGTCATGGTCAGATTGTTTACCCCGCGTACCCCGTCGATCGTCAATGAGACCAAGAGTGGGGTATGACTAATGACGAGGACCATAGTATCACTCGATTCACTTGGCCCAAACTGGAGTTTGCGTACACGGGTACCCAAATAATTGGTCTTGTGAAGGCTTTTGAGAATACTCGGCGCAGAGGAAACTAGTCTTGGTTCATGCCATAACACTGGCTGAGTCGCCATGTAAAAATGTTTGTTAATAAGTGCACATTGGTAGAGGTCTTTAGTATAGTGATACGATGGAGGATTAACAAGATAATTTCTTAAGGGAGTTTTTCGGTTGTCATGATGCTCGAGTGAAAATGAATAAATGGTGAATAGTAAATAAATTAAAAGGGACGGATCGCATTATGCATCTCGGTTTTAAATGCCGGTTTAGGAGTTTTATTTTACCGATGCTTGAGACCTTGCCAGATCAAGTCAGTCGGCACCGTTTTGAATTCACCTGCACGATGATTATTATGTTGTCATAATGATCTGAGTAACTGTCATTGTTGTTGTGATCTATATTCTACAAGGGTTGATCACTGAAATAAAGTTGAGAAGAGGAGGAGAGGGGGGGTGATGCATCATGATAAAACAGGACTAAAGCTCATGTATAACGAAACCATTTTTAATGTAAAACAGCACGGCACAGAACATGCTACTTTGCTGATGTCAGTTTTTTCTTTTTAAAAAGTATAAACAACAACACTGGTCAATCCTTTAAAAGTAGACAGATCCACAACAGTACCGCAAATAACAAGCAATACTTTTCGATATTAGCAGCTTCTTTTGCCACAGAGAAATACGCATAGACCCGGCTAGGATGAAAATGTGATGATAAAGAAGGTGCTGTATGAAAACCCCAAGTTGTAAAATATGTTTCTCGGCATACATCAAGATAGCAGCCCATTCTACTGAAACCTTTATCAAGGCAATTTGTATCTTCATTGTGGGTGATGGTTATGCGCATGATCCATTCCCGCATTGGCGCCTTTTCTCGGAGTCGGGATTTGAATCAAAGGGGAATGGGTGACCTCTTACCACATTTTCTGCAAAAAAAAAAAAGCAAAATGCCGATGATGTTAATATTTTTTATTTGCATAGAGTTTAATCAACTTTTAAAGAAGGAGATGCTAATGTTATGGCATGTAGTGTGATGGTATAGATGGTACAAAGGATTCATCGATTTGG
This sequence comes from Chlamydoabsidia padenii, assembly GCA_025330725.1. Lineage (NCBI taxonomy): Eukaryota > Fungi > Mucoromycota > Mucoromycetes > Mucorales > Cunninghamellaceae > Chlamydoabsidia > Chlamydoabsidia padenii. Next base: position 207,619 of record JAIWND010000038.1, on the reverse strand, counting down.
GGTTCTTCTCTGTGGCATGGACGGAGCCTCAATTTTGAATATCATATAGGTACCACTGTCGCACCAATTTTCACTTTCTCACTCTTTCTCACTCTTTTTTTTTTCCCAAGGTATACACATTAGCCTTATGATTGAATGTGTACCAACAGCAATCTCCCTTTTGAAGTGATATCAGCCATACTTCGTTATATCGACAACCAACAAACCGTCTTTGAATTGGCCCTACTCAATCGACATTACTACAGAGCAACACAACCTCATCTGTATCGGTGTCCTCGTCCAGATAATTTTAAACGACTATTAGCTTGTCTCCATGCATCACCTACATCTTTTAGCGACTATATCCGGACATTACAATTCGGGTGCGACGAAACGATCGAGACGATAACAGGCCTCTTGCAACAAACACGTTACCTGATAGAGGTGCGGTTCATGACGACATGGACCTTGACGGATGCTACATTTATTACAATTGCACCACTTTTAACTCATCTCAACAGTCTGACTCTATGCAATGTGACCTTAACGCACTTGATACCTCTCACCAGCACTCGCCTGTCGACACTCATACTGATATCGTGCCCGGACCTAACCCCCACCACCTTTAGCAAGCTTGCTCTACCCTGTTTGACCCACTTGGCTGTATATGACTGTCACTGGCTGACGGCAACGGAAACAGCGCGTGATATCACCCGCTTTGATCAATTGACGACATTGACATTGGAAGACTGTGGACGCACCGATGGGGCTTTTCTGCATCGACTCTCTTTACCCCGACTGACGAGTTTCTCTTTTGTGGGCGATGTGGGATTCCAATGGTCATATCAATCCAATGTCAACGATGCGGTGGTCACGCCTTTTATTGCCTCTCATCCTGATTTGCATACCTTGAAACTAAAGTTTTGCACCATTGACGACTCGACTCTGGGAACGATTGCTCGTTGCCTGCCTCATCTACAGGTGTTATCTCTTGAAGGATGTGTGGGGTTGGCTCCTCGGGCGGTGCGGGACATGATTATTGCTTGTCCTCGTTTGATTACTTTGGATCTATCGGGTGCAAAAGTGTCTGCTCAATGGTTTCCTGAAACTCGGGGTGGTGGTCGATTCTTGAATGTCCTGTCTTGTCTGGATCAAATTCGGGCTCATCCACATTTTATCTTGTCGGGTGAGGATCGGTGGCATCTTTGGGCTTTGCAGCAGGACCAACATATGCGGCAACAACATCAACATATGTCTTTGGATAGTTAGTTATAATTAGTCCAGTCTAATATACAATTGTTTTAATAAAGAATGTCCCATTTTAAACATTTATAATTTACAAGACTTTTTATTATTATTTATGGTAAACAATATGATAGATGATATAAAGTATTCACTAAATTATGCTACATTGTTCTACTCTACAGGAAGGTAGAAGGATATAGGGGTTTGGATGGATTACGTGTAAAGCGTAAAAGCACCATGATTTTCGATTTTTCTTGAATAGCTCCAATAAGGTATTGTCAGCGGCCTCTAGAGATATGTCACGCCATAGATACAGTAAAACAAGAGTTCATTAACCACAATCTATGAAAAAATTAATGGTTGATTTTCTTGAGTCCCCCCCTTTTTTTTTTTACCTTGATCCGTCACCACTTTTTCGTATGTCCAAAAAGAAGTAGTAAATGGTTTACTTGTATTCGATCAGCGGAAGAGGCTTGTCTGGTGATCGAATCTATCAAAGATGTAAGTAAAGTGTTAATAATGTCAAGTCAAATTGGCAAAGAAAAGTAAACTACCTACTGTGCGGGGCTTAAAGTTCACTGGTGAGCAAAGTGCAGTACTCTGTAGATGTGAGTCGTTTACATTCCAATACAGTTGATGGAGGGGATATCGATGAATTAAGAAAAAGACCATTTGACGCCATGGCGGGATTTAAATAATTGACAAAGCAGAAACCCTTGATGAAAAAAAAAGTCTTTATTACAAGACCAAGGATAATACCATCGTTTTTACCTTCTGAAAGATTACCAATAAAGCTTTTGATGCTTGGTGTACCATCGCTCGTTTCCCCTCGTTTGGCTTTGTTGTTTCGTAATCATACATTACCTTTTCCGGCCCAATTTCTGCTGTTATTTAGTCTTTATCAAATAACTGATCTCAGAATAACATGAAAAAAAGGGACAGCTGTGCGATGTTTTGATCTCGCCGAAACCGATGAGTGGTATGCAGGAATCTATCTTACTTTACAGGGGAGATTCACTATTTCATTGGTAAAAGAAAAGTATCACATTGGTTTTAACTTGAATAGTCTTGGTGGTATTCTGCAAGTATGAACGCGTCATCCAGGAGACTACCCGAGGCTTATTTATGGTCCTTTTTTTTTGATCATATGACAGTAAATGAATTAAAACCTTGTATAAGGATCTAAATTTCATCAAGATCTCCTCATCTCCTGCTAATTCAAGAGGCGATTGAAAATCAGCTACTTTCATGCATCCTGTTATCAATTTGACGGAAGATCAGTCAACCTGACAAATGAAGCCCACTTATGCTTGCTTCATTTGAGATTCACTGGTGATATACCGAACCAAACAAGTGGATTCCTCATGATGACCTAGTAACAAACCATTAAAGCTGTTATTATGCAACTTCTCAAATGACTATTTCTTGCTACCTCTTTCTATAAAAGACAATGGGGTTTTCTTTCTTTCTCTCTCTCTCTCTTTCTTTTCACTCATTATGATTACTCCGCCTCTTTCTTCAGCTTCTTTTTCTGGCTCAAGCAAGAGCGCACTTTTAATCCATCCAGACTTTCAGGCCGCGAACGATGCTAGTTTTGACTTGTCTTTTATGTATAATCCCGATCGTTTGGCCAAAGTCCGACAACAGTATGATGACATGCAGCCATTGTCTCCGCTTCCTGACATTGCCCCCATGGAGTATTATACCATTCAAGCCTCTCTCAGTACCGTCCGACTGGTTTTACTTCGTCCCAAACATACCGCGCGTCAAACTCTACCTGTCGTGGTTTACTTGTAAGTAGTGCTTGACTAGTAACTGAACTAACTCTTTTGTTGCTGTGTTAGACACGGTGGCGGGTTTATTTTCGGCTCATTTGCTTCAAAAGAGAAATTCATCCGGAATGTAAAAAAAAAAAAAACAAAAAACAAAAAACAAACTCCCTGCTCATGCACATTTAGTACGATGGACTCACTTTTTTTTTTCTCCTTAATAGGTAGTTACAAAATCCCATGTAGCTTTGATATATGTGGATTATAGCTTGAGTCCAGAAGCCCGATACCCTGTTGCTGTAGAAGAAACTTTTTCGACAGTGCTTTGGGCCTATAAACATGCCAATTTGTTCGCTTTTGATCGATCAAAAATTTCCATTATAGGTGATTCGGCAGGTAACCCCAAAAACTTTAATCATTGTTCTCAGATAACTCACACTTTTTTTTTTCTACAGGGGGATGCCTTGCTGCTGCTGCATCAAGTAAGTTTTTCTTTTTACTTGATCTGTCTTTTGACTCATATCTTTTTTTCCCAACTTAGTTCTATTAAATCGACGTGGTTATAGTGGTATACTCGAGAATCAAATTCTGGTGTATCCCATGTTGACTCATGACCGATCAATGTTCGACTCCGACAAACAGTTTGGTCAAGGCGATTATCTTTTAACTAGCGAAGAAATGGCGTGCTACTCACAACACTATATCGGAGATTGTCATGCAACAGATCAAGATCCAATCCTGGCGCCTTTGCATGCCACCATAGAGGACTTGAAAAACCAACCTCGTTGTTTGATACTTACGGCTGAATGTGATGTTTTGCGTGACGAAGGCGAACATTATGCAAGGAGGTTGGCCGCCGCCCGCGTCGACAGCTGCAGTGTGCGCATAATGGGTACCGTGCATGGATTTATGGCTCTGGTGGATGATGAAAATTCTCATTATCGTCGGGTGCTTAATTTGATCTCGGGATTTTTGTCAGAATCTCATTCGTGCACAACAGCGTAAAGTAATCCCACCTCCCTCTAATACATTCTGTATATTTATAATAATTCCGCACATATAACAAATTGCTCGAGTGATTTAGGCAGAATGTATCAAATGATACATTTTGCATGAAAGCGATAACATACATTATTAAAATCCCGTCGCATGAATCATATGCAAAACCTACCTTTTTTTTTTTACTACTAATCTTGCAATGTAAATCAACTAATAAAGCATTTATACATTTATCCCAACAAAATGACATGAGTGTCCCTGTCATTAGTTGGCGAGCAAGGATGTTTGAAAACAGCCCCTTTTCCTTCTTCGTATTTTCAAGCGCCGATTATATTTTTCACTTTTTTGCTCTCGAACATGATGAACGTGAATCAACCTCGATATCCAAGTGGTGGTAACATTTTGTACTCCCATAAACTTGACATTAATTTTTGGTTTACCTATAAAACAACGTCTTACACTTGTCTTCACGGGTCATAGCTTTATATGAGATGAGGGTTTTCCTAATCTTCGATCTATGGAAATCAATGATCACTGAGATGACATTCCTTTGAACCGATCGATAGGCATGATGGGCATTGACTCTTTTTATTTTAAAAAGATGAGGGTTCGTCCAGTGTAACAAACAAAACAACAAACTCTAAAACAAGCGATGACTCCAGAGGAAAAATGTCGGGGCTTGAAACTGATCCCTTTTTGACTGATGTCAGGGACATGGCCAAATATGGCAGTACGTTTTGTTGTTGTTTGATTGACCAAATAAAGTCAACACACTAAAACCATCCTTTCAAATAGCCATACGAATCTCCTTCTCCCCCCCTTCCTCTTTCCTTTCACTCTTTTTTTTTTATCATCATGATGCACGACTCACAACACCGAAGAAAACGACCTTTACCAAAACTTCCACATCGATCAGCAAGTGGACAATTCATCAGTGTCGGTCCTTGTTGGCTATCCACGAGTCATTCATGGTCTGGTGATGCTGCCCTCTGTGAACCCCCAGGTAAAACAATAGCGCATGAATCAGAGAAAAGATACTAATACTTTTTTTTTTGTAAAGCTTTGAAAAAGGTTCACGATAGCATGAAAATGGAAACACATGTACCAACTACTGATTACCAAGGCATCCATCAAAAGCCCTATGAACCCTCACCCTCCACATCATCCTCATCGTTATCATCATCCACAGCATCCTCTTTACATCATCATGTCGATGAAGATAGATCCAATTGCACCTCACCATTGGATTCAAGTTCACCACATACCCCTGAAGGTAAAAAAAGAGCCACCCAAAAGCGGGCATTCAATTCATGCAAAAAAAAATTCAAACCACGACATTTTTTTTCTTTTCTAACAGATCAATACCACGATGCTTCTCTTTTGAAAAGATATGCTTCACCTATATACCCATTATCACATCGACATTCCATGTTATTAGCATCTTCTATGCGAGACATGCCTTCATTACATCGGTCTTTATCCACGGTAGATCTGACCAGTCAATCAACGACGTGGTCACCCTACACCCAAACCCCCAATGAGATTGACCACCCCACCACCACCCCATTCCTCACCGTTGCCTCATTCAGCTTGACCCACGACAAGGATGCGTTAACCACCTATCGCCGCATGGCGACCAAAACCAAAAATCGACAGACGCAACTGTTGTATATGATGTACCTGATCCAAGTAGCGGGGCTATATCAGCATGACGGAAATGTGCGCCTGAGATTGTTACAAGAAGCTGGGTATTGGCTCCGAAAACTGGCCAAGGCGCGTATGGCACCTGCTCTGATCATCAAAGGATGCTGGTACCTCCAACAAGACGGAACGGTTGCTTTGGACGATATGAATGTGATGATGATGGGATCCCCTGGTTCTGATCGATGGGAAAAGGCTCGACACTGTTTTCAACAAGCCATCAAGGCTGCGCCCGAGTCGGTGGAGGCTCATTATGAATTGGCCTTGTTACTTTCTACAAAGAAACCATTATCAAAGCGGACTTGTCACACATTAATGGCGTCGTTCACATTTGCGGCTGATCAACATCATCACTTGGCTTGCTTCGTAAGTGTATACAGATCGGGACTTTCTAAACTAAGGAGTTTTTTTTTCTTTCTGATATAGAAAATCGCCAACATCTTTTTGTTTGGTCAATTGAATCAAACCCAAGATTTGGACCTGGGGCTGTATTACCTTGAGAAAGCTGCCATGAATGAAGGAACCATCAGTGCACAAGCCTCATTCATGCTAAGTTGTCTTTATGCGGGCGATCATGCTTTGATCGGACTCAATTCATCTACAAAGTAAGTATCTTCTTTTTTTGAAACTCTTTGTTGAACGCATTTTTTTTTTTTTTGTTGTGTAGACTTGCAATGGAGGGGATGAAGAATCCAAGTCGAGCAAGGCATCATCTTGATCGAGCGGTATCATTGCATTATCCGGAAGCATTACTCCGAATGGGTCAGTTAACAGAGAATCCATGGCAAGCATTCCAATGGTACTTGCAAGCCAATTGTGCAAGTGGTATGTTGGCAGTAGCTCGGTGTTATGCCCATGGGATCCCCGGTCACCTGGCTGTCAATCCTATCTTGGCTTTCCAATGGTGTCAACGTGCTTCGGATCATGGTTTGGATGAAGCCGATTACTTACTAGGGTAATAAAAAATAAATAAAAAAAAGATCAAATGTACTTAGTTTATCTTGTATGTAGAACGTATTATGAAACCGGGTTTGGTGTGGTACCTGATTATCCAAAGGCATTAGCATGTTATGATAAGGCAGCATCGAAAGGATACACACCTGCAGATGAAAAGTTGAATCGACAACAACCATCCCATCAAGCTTTAATAAAAAATCAAGGTGCTTTGGCGACTAGAAAACAGGAATGGATCAATTGTACCATCATGTAAAGAGAAATAGTAATAAAAAAGTTGTAATGTAGTGGCGCTGTTTAAAAATAAGAGTTGGCATATAAAATGATGGTCTCGATTCACATGCCGACCTCACTCGTGATCCAAAAAAAGTGGGTGCTGTTCCTATTGGTCCAACTTTCTTTTTGGTGGGCAGAAAAAAAAAAGGGTGTGAACCTTGCTATCCCTTGGAGTTATTTTCAATTTCCTCCCCATATGTCATTCAGAGATATATCCTGCTTATATATCTATGTAATGTTTATATGAAATAGACAATGAAACAGATAAATTACGAATACAAAAGAAAAAAACAATAGTTATCTACACACACGATTTCTCATATCTAGTGCATCATGTTTTAACCCTTTTTCCCCCAAAAACGGTGTTATCAAGTTTTATCCGTAAACTGATATAGGGTTATCCTTAAAGATACATGCTTTATGTATCCCGTGATATGAAGGGGTCGTCTCTCATCCCGTTCCAATCTTTTAGCTGATTTCGAACCTTAATTATAAAAATCTTTTAAAAACACCTTTTTTGAATTTCCCTCCTTCTTTTCCTTCTCACTACTTTTTTTTAATCTTCTTTTTCATTACTGAAATGGTCATTAACAATCAGTATAATTCTATCGATCCTTACAACAACAAATCATGGTGGCAAAGAGCACGTCAATCTCGACTTGGGATTGCTTGTGTAGTAGCATTGACCTTATTCACGCAAGTAGATCCTTGACACTTTAATAAAATACCAACTCTTTTTTTTTTTTTTTGAAAAAATAGTGATATGCTGGTTTATGGTGTAGTGATTCCTTGTTTACCAATGTTGGTGATTGATCGTCTTCATGGGGATTCCACCATGGTCGGTTTCTTATTTGGCTGTTACGGTAATTCAAGAGAATGATAAAAATGCTCTACTCTATGAATCAATGACTAAATGATGATTACGTACATAGCATTTGGATTATTACTTGCGACCCCTGTATTTGCTATTTTATCAGATCGATATCAGAACCGACGGTATCCCACTATGGTGGGTATGATAGGACTGGGTGTTTCCACCATGGCATTTGCCGTAGCGGATTCGTATGTTCTGTTGGTACTAGCGCGTGTGGCTCAAGGTGTAGCGGGTGGAGCTAGTTGGACGATTGGGCTAGGCATGTTGGCCGATGTCTTTCCTACCAAACGACTCGGTATGGTCATGGGCAGTGTGATGACGGCACATACTGTAGGATTTGCAGTGGGCCCTGCGATCGGTGGATTATTATATGAGTATGGTGGATTTGGTGCGCCTTTCCACTTTTGTGCTGGGTTTGCCGTGCTCAACTTTTTAGCGGTGGTATGGATTGAAGAACCTCTGGTGTTGGCGAAACAACTCAAACAAGAAGAAGCTCGGCAACATGTGGATGAAGCAGCTTCCTTTTTATTACCTGAAGACGATGGTCTTAGCTGTTATAGTAGTATCCATTCTACCATGTCCACGACTACTAATTATACCACCACACCTTCGGCGGTGTTTGCTGCTATTGAAGATCCATCTCTTGCCGTCAAACAATCTCAACAGACTGAACAAAAGGAACATCATATCACCATGTGGTCCTTGTTACACCATTGGCGGATCTTGTCTTGTGTGCTTTGTGTTGTCGTTAGTGCCTCTGTCTTTTCTGGAATCGAACCTGCTTTACCTGTCCATTTACAAGAGACCTATGGTTGCTCTGCCTCGACTATTGGATGTAAGTAAAGGGGGAGGGGTGTAAAATGATACTCATTCTTTTTATTTGGCTTATAGTTATTTTCGTTACAATGGTTGTCCCTGCCTTCTTGGCTCCTCTTATTGGTCATTTGTCAGATACGGTAAGAAATGGTCAACGTGTGAAAAAGAAAAAGAAAAAGAGAACTGATCTTCTCACCACCCTCTTTTTTTTTGTTAGATTGGGCGTCAAGTGATCAGCTCCACTGGCATGGTCATGATGGCTGTTGTTTCTCCCTTGGTGGCTCTTCGCTTCAGCTCGGTTTACATGATTATTCCTCCTTTGATGTTATTTGGTCTGTCCAGTCCCGTGACATTAACACCCGTCTTACCCGAAATGGGTGAGATCGTTAGTGATATGGTAACACATCGATCTTATCGGCATAATTTCCTTTTTTTTTTTTTTAACTCTCTCTCTTTCTCATTAGGGTGGTGATGCTTATGCACAAGGTAAATCAAAAACATAAAACTGCAAATGGATGATTGACTCTTTGCTATTATATAGTGTATGCACTTTACAATATGGCCTACGCGTCTGGAATGTTTATTGGCCCAGTCTTTGCAGGTTATATCATGTCGAATCAAGGATTTGAAACTTTAATGGTGTTATTCTCGATTGGGTTATTGGTGTGTAGTCCAGTGATGGTGGATTGGTTGGCTGTATGGAGACGTTGTGTGGCCTATTGTCGTCGATACCGTGCTTGGTCTTCCACTTGGTAATAGTTTTAGTTTAGTAGCGTGTAATGTATAGTTTTTATTTTTATCTCTTGTACTGAATCCTTCTCTAATAAATATATATATATATATATATGTCTTGGTAATATAATTGACCTTCTGGGTGTTAGAGAGATATAGCAATTAACTACATCATGAAGATATCCTATGAAAATCAAATACATTAAATAAGAATGTCATTTTGTGGAAGGGCGGAATTTAAAAACAGCAAAACAGGTTCCCTTGTTTGGGATTTATGATCAAAACAGCTTAGTTTTTTTTTTTTTCTTTTCTTTTTCATGCATAGGATGCCATATAAGTAGTCTATATATGTAAAATGAACAACATCGACATTAAAAAAAGAGATCGAGGTGGAGTAAGACTATTTTGTAAAACCAACAACAACAACATCTCTTTTTTAGATAATGATAATTGATATAAAGTAAGTAAAACTGTTTTATTATGATGACAATGACTATTTATTTCTACAGGTGGGAATATACAAGAATTAAAAAAAAGGGAAAAGGGGAAGAAGTTATATAAAAGAGAGTATTAATATATATGTATGTCTATCCTAAGATTCATCAAACCGTGAGGCCAGTCGATGGAAGAATCTGGTACTGATACTTGGTTCATTAGGATCATGGTGCCGAGTAGGACGTTTAAACTGACTCCAAGAGGGTTCATCCTTAAACCCTGTCAAAAAAGTCGCTGGTCGTAAAGCAGAGATAGGTGATCGGAGCATGGTGGTGTTTTGTTGATGATTCGAATAACGTCGTCTGGAAGAGTTGGCCAATAATGCTTCAAGTCCTTTTCCCTTCTTCTCGACCGATTGATCTACAGTAATGATCCGGTGTTTGAGATCGTTTCGTAGTAACAGATTGCGTTCGATTTCTTTTTGCATTTCTTGTCTAAATTCCACAGAGAAAACCGTACCCTATAACATCCTTGATTAATCTTGTTTATCATCCACCCCCCCCTTTTTTTTTTTACCTTTGCCATGTCATTGTATCCTGTGGTGGTGGAAGAAGATAATGTGGAGAGGTCATCTTCATCAGATTCTAATCGCGGTTGATTTAGTTGATGGATTGTGTTTTGTGCTTGTTCCAACAAGGTGGCATAATCGTGTGCTTGGGAAGCCATAGTCGATAATCGATCTTCCCCTTCCATTTGTTGATGTTCTAATTCCATAATTCGATGTTTTAATTGATCATTTTCTGCAATCACCTAATGAAAAGCATGAGTCAATTACAAGTCCCCCCCTTTATTTTTACTTGCTTTACCTTGATGAGATCATTTTGTAAATTTTTGACGAGTAGAGATGTTGTCGAGGTGGATTGTTGTTGCGATAAAAGAGTTCGTTCCAATAAGGTTTGTAATTGATGATTCATATCCCGAGTGATGGTTAGTTTGTGTTCGACATCAGCCAGTCTTTTAGCATAGGTACCGATCCGTGATCTTGATTTCACCTACACACTAATATCAGTCTAGTTTCAAGCTAATATGCCACTTACTATTTCTGTTGTCATATCAACCAACTGATTTGCCATGCCATCCATCTCCAGTCGAAGCTTGTCCAGATCCGCTCGTGCCTGATTCAGCTCTTGTGTTAATCGTTCCCGAGGTGTATTTCGAGTCATGGCTTGTTGAAGTGCTTGATTTTCTTGTTGTGCCCTGGCTAACTGTTGAAGAAGGTGAGTTTATAACACCACTTTACCTTGTTCAATAATACCTTGACATGAAGCGCTTCGTTTGTTTCGGATATCACTAGACCTAATCGAGCAGCCACATCGAGATCATTGGCTAAACTTTGTCGTTCCCGTTCTTTATCAATCAAAAGCATCCGCAAAGTGTCAATATCCTCCACCAATTCATTTTCTTTTTCAGCTTGTTCAAAGTTGTGATGTGTCATGAATTGAAAAAACAAAAAAGAGGTAAAGAAAGGTCTTTTTATTTTTTTCTCTCTCTCTCTTTGAGTGCGGCGAATGAATATTTAATCACCGTCTTTTTTTTTTTTACACCACTTGACCAAAGTGTATATTGCAAAGAAGCTTTCCACACGTGAGCACTATAGAGTATTCAAACAAACAAGTTTTATTGGACAAAATGTAGAAATGTGGAAGTGAGGATCGGGGATTAACCACTGTGTATCGTGTTTCATTTATTGAATGCCATTCGACCACACTGCATGAATCTTAAAAAAAAGTCACCGGCTACACTTTATATGTATATAAAAAAAGTTTTTTTTTTGTTTTATTGATGTATGTGTGTATAATAAGGAATAAATAAGAATGGGGGAGGGGTATAAACATATTGATAACAGAAAGAAGAGATAAAAGGTTCAAATGGTACAAGGGCAAATATAAAAGAAGAAGAGTATAGTAATGTATAAATAAATAAACTAGTAATATAATAAATATGTATATGCAGTCAGATAGTAGGTGTGTGTGTGTGTGTGTTCAATTAGTATGATGATGGTAGTTTGATTTGTTTAGTAAAGGGGTGGTTTCTTGTTGATGCATTTCCCCCACACTATTTCCCCCCATACTATCACCGTCATTGTTGTTGTTGTTGTTATATGATGTACCAATAATGATAAAGAAGGAGGCACAGAATAACACAAAGGAGAATAAGATCAACACACCATAGTTTAACCAAAGAATCCAAACTGATAAAGTCGTTGACGCAACGACCTGAGTCATCTCCAACTTTACAAACCATACCAGATGAGTACCTATACCAAAGAAAAAAAAAAAAAAAAAGTCTGTTTAGTCATCTACCCTTTCTGTAATTCCTCCGTTTTTCTTTCTCTACTTACCAAAGATGGCCCAACTGATTTGACTGATTATAACCAAACAAGCCAACCGACTTTGCCAAACACAACTATTGTCTTTCCTATTTGTTGTTGTTGTTGTTGTTGTTGCTTCCATATCGTCGTGCAGTCTTGTTGTGGATTTGACTAAACTGATAATGAGGATCAAACCAGTGGTAATGAAGGACGATACCGCAGAGCCAATTAAAAAGACAAGATAAACCAGCGAGTCATCCGTTCGACTGAGAAGCATTAGAATAGTGGATATGGCCAAGTAGATATTGTAAATATTGATGGGTACTAATGATAACAAGGAGACCACAAGACCAACCACGCCAAGGAAGCCCATGGATAAACCTAACGAGGTAGGCATAGGTCGATGATGAATACAGGTATTAGACATTGGGTATATATTGGAAATATGAAGAAAAAAAAAAAAGAAGGAAAGAATGAAAAAAAAAAAAAAAGACCCGCCTTTTTATGTTTGGTACCAAATAAAAAAAAGTGAGATTTTTTTTTTCCTCACACTCCCAGTTGCTTTCAAAACCCGCTAGTCCCAGGTACAGACAGAGAGAAAGCCTTGACACATCGTCACTTTGTTGTGTTACCAGGCGTCATCTACAAACGCCTCCTTTTTGTACAACTAGGGTCAACCGCGGCAGACAAGTGCTTGGTTTGGAAAAAAGATCAGATGGTGTTTTTTTTTTTATAAACCGCCGGTATTCCAGGAGGGGCCATTTGAGGATTTATTATGGATTTTGTCAAAAATGGCTCCAAACCAAGTGAAAAAAGAAACTTTCTTTATTCAGACATGATCTATTCAAAGAGATCCTTGACAACTATAGCGGATTTTTGAAATCCCGCATTCATGCGAACGCTCCACTCACCCCCTGCTTCCATTCAGTCAAAAGAAAAATGTACCGAGGCAATGAATCGAGGAATGGAGGGGGGTAAGTTGATCATATGGAAAAGAAAAAGAGAAAAAGAATGATAAAACCACCTCCCGATCGAATGGATCTTTCTGGCAAGTTCATGCTGTTTCCGAATTTGTAAAGAAGGTGCTGGAAGCAAGCGTGTGACGCTTTCTGAGTGGCGGGATATGAAATATTTTTCTCTTTTTAAATAAACCATGTTACGTTGTTATTTTTCTCTTTCTTTTTTCTTTTTCTCTTCATCTTTTATTAACTACTTTTTCTTAATAAACCATCATGTCTGGCGAAACCGAAACCTTCTCCTTCCAAGCTGAAATTTCTCAGTTGATGAGCTTGATCATCAACACCTTCTATTCTAACAAGGTAAGTACAAAAAGGCAACGTGTCAAAGAAAGAGCGTGTTAAATAAGGGGGGGGGAATGGAAGGTCATGGAAAAAAAAACAGATGAACTTATACACTTTTTTTTATAGGAAATTTTCTTGCGTGAATTGATCTCCAACTCTTCTGATGCTTTGGACAAGATTCGTTACCAATCCTTGACTGACCCCTCTGTGTTGGACTCTGAAAAGAACTTGTTTATCCGTATCACTCCCGACCGTGAAAACAATGTGTTGATCCTCCGTGATTCTGGTATTGGTATGACCAAGGCTGATTTGGTTAACAACTTGGGTACTATTGCCAAGTCTGGTACCAAGTCTTTCATGGAAGCTCTCTCCTCTGGTGCTGATATCTCTATGATTGGTCAATTCGGTGTTGGTTTCTACTCTGCCTACTTGGTCGCTGACAAGGTCCAAGTCATCACCAAGCACAATGATGATGAACAATACATCTGGGAATCTGCTGCCGGTGGTTCCTTCACTATCACTCGCGATGAAGTCAACCCCTCTCTTGGTCGTGGTACTGAAATGCGTCTCTACTTGAAGGAAGATCAAGTAAGTTTTAATATACTAGATAAAAGGTGTTGTTGATAATGATGATACTGACGTTCTTTCTTTCTAATAGGTTGAATATCTTGAAGAAAAGCGCCTCAAGGATATTGTCAAGAAGCACTCTGAATTCATCTCCTACCCTATCGAATTGACCGTTGAAAAGGAAGTCGATGTCGAAGTCTCTGATGACGAAGCCGAAGAAGTCAAGGAAGGTGAAGACAAGCCCAAGATTGAAGAAGTGGATGACGAAGATGACAAGAAGGACAAGAAAGAAAAGAAGACCATCAAGGAAAAGGTGACCGACATTGAAGAACTCAACAAGACCAAGCCTCTCTGGACCCGTAACCCTGAAGACATCAAGCAAGACGAATATGCCAACTTTTACAAGACCTTGACCAACGACTGGGAAGATCACTTGGCTGTCAAGCACTTCTCGGTGGAAGGTCAATTGGAATTCCGTGCCATCCTCTTTGTCCCCAAGCGTGCTCCCTTTGATCTCTTTGAAGGTAAGAAGAAGCGTAACAACATCAAGCTCTATGTGCGCCGTGTCTTCATCATGGACGACTGTGACGAATTGATCCCCGAATGGCTTGGCTTCATCAAGGGTGTTGTCGACTCTGAAGATCTCCCTCTCAACATCTCTCGTGAAATGCTCCAACAAAACAAGATCCTCAAGGTCATTCGCAAGAACTTGGTCAAGAAGTGTCTGGACATGTTTGCCGAAATCGCCGAAGACAAGGAAAACTTTGACAAGTTCTACGAAGCCTTCTCCAAGAACATCAAGCTCGGTATCCACGAAGATGCTCAAAACCGTAACAAGTTGGCCGATCTCCTCCGTTATCACTCTACCAAATCTGGTGAAGAAATGACCTCTCTCAAGGATTACGTGACCCGCATGCCCGAAAAGCAAAAGAACATTTACTACATCACTGGTGAATCTCGTGCCTCGGTGGAAAACTCTCCCTTCTTGGAAGGATTCAAGAAGAAGGGTATTGAAGTGCTCTTGATGACCGACCCCATTGATGAATACGCTACCACTCAACTCAAGGAATTCGACGACAAGAAGTTGGTCTGCATCACCAAGGAAGGTGTTGAAATCGAAGAAGACGAAGAAGAAAAGAAGGCCCGTGAAGACGAAGAAAAGAAGTATGAAGACTTGTGCAAGACCGTCAAGGAAATTCTTGGTGACAAGGTGGAAAAGGTCGTGGTGTCCAACAAGTTGACTGATTCTCCCTGTGTGCTCACTACTGGTCAATTCGGTTGGTCCGCTAACATGGAACGTATCATGAAGGCCCAAGCTCTCCGTGACAACTCCATGTCTGCTTACATGGCTTCCAAGAAGACTCTCGAACTCAACCCTGCTCATCCTATTGTCAAGGCTCTCGAAACCAAGGTCCAAGCCGATGCTGGTGATCGTACCGTCAAGGATCTTACCACTTTGTTGTATGAAACTTCTCTCTTGACCTCTGGGTTCTCTTTGGATGATCCTTCTGACTTTGCCAAGCGTATCAACCGTATGATTGCTCTCGGTTTGTCTATTGATGAAGATGAAATCGCCGATCAAGTCATTGAAGAAGCTCCTGCTGCTGAATCTTCTGAAACCTCCAAGATGGAAGAAGTCGATTAAATTAGTTTTTATATAAAAAGTCATTGTCCCCCCTCCCCTTCTTATTTACATATAGTATAGTTTATAGTATGAATCATTTTTCTTTATATTTACCATCTTCCCTCCCATTATGAAACTTTATATCTCACGTTAAAAAGTTTGTTGAATGTATATTTTTTTTTCTACATCTTAAATAAAATAACCACTTTTATAAAAACAAACAAACAAAAAAAACATGATGATCCTCTATGTGTGTAAATGATTGGGAAATGCTAGGCGCACGGTATTCGGCGTTCGAAAATGAGGTTTTTTCCCGTCCTGGAAAAAATAAACTAATCTTCGCAAAGGACAGGTAAAAAGTCATTGCAAGCTTGGACTGACAGACACAAGGGTCTTGGCGCTTGGATTTTGTGGTAACGTATGCTGGAAATATGACATAGTATTCACATGGTCATTTTAATCATCAACATCTGTTAACCATTGAGCTCTTCCGTGGGCACTTGCACCTGGGTGAAGGGAAATTGTTTGGGTTCGAGCGGAGTTTCCAGGTCTCTGAAAAGTGACATATGCTGATAGAATCTACCATTAGCAGAGCAGATCTGTCTGTTCCTTGAAGGCCTCCCATCCTTCAGAGAACTTGATTCGATCTTGTGTCTTTAAAACCTTGAAGAAACAACTCGTTTGCATTATTCTTCTTCCTTCATGAATATGACTTTACTCATGCATCCTTTACGAGACCCGAAAATGTGTCATCATTTGTGTTCTTCCAATGCTACATGTCAATAGTAACGGCGACAATAGACTAGCAGTAAATGGTAATGCAAGCCGACGGTGTAGTCATATTTACATGGCCAAAAATATACGATTATACGGATTGTATCAGTACCGATGTATGTACCTGAAAAAGAAAGAATATTGGAACTCCGTTAGCATACAAAAATCCTTTGGTCAAAAGTAATTTTGACATGTACCCTTTAGACTACGTTCTATTCAAAGGTGGAAAAGCTCAATGTATATCCAACAGAATCCTAGCGTCTTTAATCAAGATGCAAATCAATATTTGGTTTAAAAATCCGAACTTGCAGTCGGGACATCATTATTGAAACGCCGATTCATGCATTTCCAGGAACCCTGCCTTGAAGGATAGACATACTTTTAGCATTCATAGTATTCGTTGGCTTTGTCTTTTTTTTTTTTTTTTATCTCTTGAGGTATTGTATTAAAGTATGGAGTGTACACCACTCGACCATTATTCTTCACAGTATTCTGTGGAGATATGGATCTTTTTAACTTGGCGTTGACAGCATCCCTCTCGGGGACCAGCCATCTTCTCATTCCAACCAAACTAGCATGGCTGCTACATGTGTTTTTTTGTGTGGGGGAAGAATCCCCAATGCTCTTTCATGCAAACTGAAAAAAAGTCAAAGGACCCTGTGTGATTTTTCGTTCACCGATCCTTGATGAAAAAGTAACTCGACGCTTCATGCTGCGGGATTTGAAAAAGTAAGCGGGCTCCGGTGGCTTTTTTTTTCCTTGGTGTCAATTTTTCGAAACTTGTCTTTTTTTTTCCTTCTTCCCCTCCTTGTCATTTTAAAACAAATGGAACTTCACCGGTGTCGATTTGTAGAATATCAACCAGCAACGATTAATGCTTTAGCCTTCACTCCTCCTAGTGTAGGTGCGACACGTTTAGCGGTAGGACGAGCCAATGGTGATATCGAACTATGGGATCCACAACATCAGTACCGGTTAGAGAAAGTCCTTCCTGGTGGTCATGGTCAATCGATTGAAAGTTTGGTGTGGGCTCATCAATCAAAACTCACGGACGAAGACGACGATGACGATTCACAACAACAATTACTGGATCAATCACCACGATTATTCTCTTCCAGTTTGAATTCTTATATCATGGAATGGGATGCTCAAACTTTGACAGCCAAGGTAAAAAGCACATGAAGCAAGAAAACGTAAACACTAAATAAACTAATTTGTAAAATATAGAAATCAGTCGATTCTAATGGTGGTGCTGTATGGTGTTTGGCTGTGAATAGTAACGGGACTCGATTGGCGGCTGGTTGTGAAGATGGGTGTATTCGATTGTTTGATATTTCTGATAATCAACTGGAATACCTACGTAACTTTGAATCTCAAAAAGGTAATACCCACACAAAAAGAAAAAGAAAAAGAAAAAAAAAGAGCTATAATTAACAGTATATATTAATAGGTCGTATTTTATCGATTGCATGGGCACCGGATGATAGTTACATTGTATCAGGCGGATCAGATAGCAGTGTACGCAAATGGAATATTGAACATGGTCGAACGACTCATCGTATGACGGTGAATAAAAAAAACCAGGAACCTACCATGGTATGGGCAGTGGCTGCCACATTGTAAGTATCTAGATTTGGGGTATGGGAACCAAAAAAAAAAAAAAAAAAAAAAAAAAAAACTCACCTCTATTTCATCATGTTAGGAACCATACGATTATTTCTGGTGATTCGTTAGGTAACTTGATGTTTTGGGATTCCGAACTTGGCACCATGAAACAATCCATCAAGGCTCACGGTGCAGATATTCTCTCGGTGGTCATCAGTAAGGACGGCCAAATGTTATTCTCAGCAGGTGTAGATCGTAAATTGGTGGTCTGTCGTCGAGTACAAAACAAGAACAACAACAACAAGGGCACATGGGCTACTTTGGGCAGTCGACGATACCATTGGCATGATATTCGTGCTTTGGCTTTGGATGAACGACCTGAAGTGAATGCTATTGTGTCTGGTGGTGTCGATGTCGAAATGGTATCTTCGCCTGCTTTGGAATATCCTCGTTTGCAACAAAATCGAATCACACCTTTTGCTAGGAAACACTTGATCTCGGTGTCCAAATCTCATCGGTTGGTCATGGCACGTTTCTTTGATACTATTTCACTTTGGAAATTAGGACAAGGTAAAAAAAAAAAAGGGGGGGGTGGAAAGGTGAGAAGTGTCATGGGTTTACTTATCTCTCTTTTTTTTGTTTATAGCTGGGAAATTGGATACTACTGTGGTGGGATCTCTTCCGGAAATGTATGAACCTCATGACTTTTTATTGAAGATTCAACTCAAAGATGATTGTTATATTACCTCGGCTGCTCTTTCTGAAAATGGACAATGGGTTGCTGCTTGTGATGTAGAAAACGTGCGATTATTCAGATTGGAATCACAGGTAAAAAAGAAAGAATAAAAAGATAGATTCGGGGATAATTAACCTAACTAATATATGTATATAGAACAATGAATGGTCTGTCAAGAAGGTACGCGACTTTGATTTGTCATTAGCCTCCTATTTAACTCAACATGAACTTGCTCTTGGTGGTCATCATGTGGTATTCACACCTA
Organism: Chlamydoabsidia padenii; assembly: GCA_025330725.1. NCBI lineage: Eukaryota > Fungi > Mucoromycota > Mucoromycetes > Mucorales > Cunninghamellaceae > Chlamydoabsidia > Chlamydoabsidia padenii. The sequence goes on along the minus strand of JAIWND010000038.1, from coordinate 188,596 downwards.
GCTCTGATAAATTGATCGTGGTCACGGTAGAATCCAAGATCCTTATCATCGATCTGTCACATTGGGAACAAAATAAATTCCAAGTCCTTGCTGAATTTGGTCATCATCAACATGTCAAACAACAAACAACAGTACCTCAAACCGTAATCAATATTGCTGTTAGTGAAGATGGTCAATGGTTAGCAACAAATGATGATCATAACAATACATTTGTTTACAGTTTGGATAATTTAAAGGTAAGGCAGAAGATGAAGAAGAAAGTACAAATCGACTCACACTCCCTTTCCTTTCCATATAGCGTCACTTTACTCTTCCTCGATCCATTACTCCTCAGACCACCTTATCCTTCAACCCCTTCCGACCCAATGAACTGTTGGTGGCCTATGCCGACAATACGTTCCGAATCTTTGATATCGAACATAAATGTCAAACAAAATGGTCCAAGGCACATGACAACCAGACGGGCTCAAAACTGTCCACCTTCCGTGATCGAATCCGTGGTGTGGCGTATAATCCAGCAGAAAAACAAAAGATGGTTATCTATGGTAGCACCTTTATGGCTCAAGTCGATCTGTCTTCTTCCAAATCCACCAAGAATCAAAATAAACGCAAGGCCGACGATCATCATCCCAAGCTTAAAGGTGGTCTGGATGTATCACTCACCACCAGTTTCCAACATATCTTATCCTGTGATTTCTTGGCTGCCAATACTATGGTCTTGGTTGAACGACGCAAAGAAAGTCTATTGGAACACTTACCTCCTTCCTTCTACTTTTCTAGTTTTAACAAGTAGTTTTTATTTGTATATGTCTTTCTTTCTTTTATTTTTTTATTGCATTCCCACTTCCCCCCTGTTTTTTTTTTTTTTTTTTACAATTAGACCATCTACCGCATCCTCTTTTTTATATTACAACAATAAAAAACAATAACAACATCCAATTAAACCATCTTCTTTTTTATTATTACTACTATTTTACTTTATCTATGTACATATAATATTTTATTCTATGGGGATTTTCAAAAGATCAAGGAATGATTGATCCACAAGATCAAACGCAGTTTGGCCATCGGAATCTAACAGTGAGGTATCACAACCATGATCCAGTAACTGTTGTGCCGCCGCCACTTGTTCAGAGATACATGCTATAGAAAAAGAGAGAGGAGGATCCCATGAGTCAAAATCAAAATCCAGATGTGTTCTACTTACCATAATGTAAAGGTGTTTCCATATCATTTGTGGTAGCATTGACATTAGCACCCAAGTCAAGTAATAACTTTACCATATCAGTATAACCTCGATCGCAAGCATGATGTAATGCTGTCAAGCCCTAAATATAAAGAATGTGTTATTATATGATGATGATTCATTGTGTTTTCTTTCTTACCTCTTCATCCACGGTGTTTACAGGTTCCTTTGTTTCCTTGATCGCTTCACGCACCCCATTCAAATCATTCTTCTTGGTATACCCAATCAATCCCTTCCTAAAACAAGTCATTAGTACACTACATGTTAAGCACTGCTACTTACACTTCGTCGTCATCGTCATCACCATGAGCCAAAGAGCTCATCAAGTGTCCAGTATCTTCATCAGGGTCCTAACAAGTAACATGTTAAACCAAACTATCGACAAGATCCACCCCCCTTTTGTTTACCTGATGACCCTGTGTTGAGGTTGATTCATATTCACCTTGTCGTGTCCACCCAATGTCAAGTTGTTCGGCCAGTGTCACATAGGCTTCCATTGCCATTTGTGCCGGCATCCCTTTCAATTGGTTCCAAGCATCCCATTTCGCCCGGGCTACGAATTCAAAGAGATTAGGTTTAGGAATCGTACAATCGCCCGTTGTCGCTTGTTTGAAGTAGCCATAAAACTAGAAACTATTGTATTAGTAAAGAAGAAGGGAGATGGATTCTCTTATTTTACCTTGAGTTTGTTTTCTTTGGAAACACTAACTGTATGTGTGTTGAGATAGTCAAAGGCGCTTTCGAACCAAAGTTCCATCTGGGGAATGGCTGTCATTTTTTGTAATAAAGAAGAGAAGGGACTCTTTTTTTTTTTTTTTTTTCGGGAGGTTGGAAATAAAAAGGTCGATTTAGTCGGGAGTTGAAATAAACAAAGGGGGTAATCCATTCATCTTCATTGCTTCAATGTAAAATTGGTCAGTTGATTATTTTCAAGTGTATATGTATACTGATTCTCCTTGCGCATACTAATTGATATAACCTCCTTTCTCGCTATTGATATCAATGACCTTTTGTTTTTGTTCTCAGTGAAATCCTATCAATAAATTGATAGTGTGTATGAAACTCCGCATCGTCTTGTTATAAAAAAAGAGTTTGTAGCTTTTTTGTACCAAATAAGGCAGGCTTCTATCATCGTCCCACTAAAAAAGTCTCTCTTTTACCTAAAACAAGGTTTCTTTTTTATAGCCCATGATTGGTGGAGGATCACTCCTACCTTTTGAGATATAAACAAAGATTAATAAACATAGCTTTTTACTATTTTTCCAATCACCGCCTTTTTTTTTTTTTTCCCTTTTCTTTTACTCTTTATCCTACAATCATTTATGAACTTGTCTGATCTTGTTCATCGTTCGGCTCAAGGTCGACATGATAATCTTATGGAACCTCTTTTTATTCCTTCTACACCTGGCTCTACTTCACCCATGACCAATACTACCACTTCATCCACACTAACACAACCTGGTTACCCACCTCCACCTGACATGTACGATACCTATCCAACCTCTCAAGTAAAGTGAAAGAAAAAAGAAGGAAAAAAAAAAAAAAAAGGCTAAAGAATGTAGATGTAATTCCACTAACATGTTTTTTGTATAGTTGGAAGATAGCACTTGGACTGAATTACAACAACAATACTCACCATCCGTGGATGCCACTGACCATCATCATCAACAACAACAACAACAACAACAACAACAACAACACACTAGCCCAACTTTGTATCCACTTTCCAAACCATTATTCCCAACAACGACCTCCTCACCTGTCACGTTATTATCACATACCAACACAACTTATCACCACCAACAACCACAAGATTTTACTAGCCCACCAACCAAAGACGACGACGACTCGTTGGTCCGATTAAAGGATGAAGAATTATTACGCCAAAAACGACGATCTAAACTCCAACCGATGACGATCAATGGCAGTAACGTGACGGCGGAGAACATTGAAGATGGGTATATTCAATTCATACTACATTATGATTCTGATAGTATTGGTGATGGTATTGAAGGTTTGATGTATATTCGACGCAAATTCTCCTCTGTACCACGGACTGGCGATCTATCTTATACCACTTGGGATATCTTTGTTCTTGTCAACAAGTTACACAACAGACAGGTAATATATATATATATATATATATATATATGCATAATATACATGACATTACTCATCTTTTTATTATTATTTTATGGATTAGATCAAGAATTGGTCTCAATTGGTAGGTCAATTGGGTTTATCTGATATGCTCGGTCGACCTCAATTCGCACAACGGGTGAAACGATGGATGCATAAATACAAAATCGACTACTTTTTCGATTATTTGATGGGCACACCTTTTGATTTCCATTCGGAAAATGAAAAAAAGTACTCTGGATGCTTATTGATGGGTAATTATCAAAAACGACGAGAAGACGACACTTGTTCGACAAAACGGAAAAGGCGGCGTATCTTGTCTAATCCTGAATCAACCACCGATCGACCTATTCTCATGGCTGGATCAAGGAAACGGATGCGTGGTGAATCATCTACTAGTTTACTCTTGGTGGATAACAAAAGGGAACAACAAGAAGAAGATGATGAAGAAGACGATGATGAAGACGACGATATTGATGATGATACTAGTGATCTAGAAGATGATATGGATGAAGACGATAATGAAGAAGAAGAAGACGACGACGACGATACGACAAAACCAGAAGATGATAATGAAGAAGATGAATTGGCATCCACTACATCCACTCCACCTTTACCTTCTTCACCCTTGATAGTAACAACGACGACGACGGCTGGACCGACGACTTGTCCTTCTTGTGAACAACTCTCAACCACTGTCAATGATTTACAAACTCAAATTACTACCATGACAAATCAAATCGACACTTTACAACAACAAGTCACCAGATTGATGGAAGATCAAACCAGGTCAGCACATACTCGCAAGAAATTAGCCCATGTCCTCTTGGCCGATCCTTAATTGTAGTTATAGTATATATAAACATAGTGTAATAGATTTTAAATAAACTATGGGTATCCACTCCCTCAATTCTTTTATATAATTGGTGATGAATGTGTCGCTGACATAAGCTTTTTATTTTTTTATTTTTACCCCGGGTCTTGTGAATAGTCTCCGATGTGGAGATGGTCCCTTTTTCCGACTTTTCGGAGGGGAATCTAGAATGACTCTTTATTCTTTTTTAAAAAGTAATCATGGTGAAAATAAAAAAAAATCAAGTTGGATATCATTATTATTCTTGAAAAAGTAAGTGTCATGTTGTTCTTTGACTGAAGGGAAAGGATACATTCGTGCTTTGTCAGGGTCCAGGTAAGAATAAAATAAGGTTCGAAAGCGGGATTTGAAAAAGACAACGACTCCAGAAAAGAAAAAGAAAAAATCCCCACCCTCTCTCTCTCTTCCTTTTTCAACTCTTTCTTTCTCACATCTTTTGGCACCACTTTTTATCATGACCAAGTTACAACAACAACAATTGGGCCAGTTACTAATGTGTGGGTTCCATGGCCTTGAACCTACTCCTGAAATCCTTCATCTTATCAAGCACTATCATCTTGGCTCCATCATTCTCTTCTCACGCAACATTGATACTCCAGCCCAAGTGCGACGTCTCACCCAACAATTACAACAAGCTGCCCAAGATGCTGGACATGAACGACCTTTATTTATTGCAGTGGATCAAGAAAACGGTGTGGTGCGACGATTAGGTAGTAGCGGCACTTATCTTCCTGGCAATATGGCGTTGGGGGCCATGGGTGACAAAGAAGCGGCGACCCTGGTGGCATCGGCAACGGCACGGGAACTACGAGCCCTGGGAATCCAATGGAATTTAGCACCGGTGATGGATGTGAACAACAATGCCCTGAACCCTGTGATTGGTGTACGCTCGTATGGTCAAGATCCTCATCTGGTAGCATCCCTCGGCATGGCTCAAGTCAAAGGGTACCAAGACGGTCAGGTGGCAACCAGTGTCAAGCATTTCCCCGGTCATGGTGATACTGCCACGGATTCTCATCTCGGTGTACCTGTGATTGATAAATCTTTGGCTCAATTGAACCAAGTCGAACTGGTTCCCTTCCAACACGCTGTCCAAGGTGGTGCGGACTCGATCATGGTGGGCCATATGGCACTTCCTCAACTCACCCCCTCATCAGCCAGTCTGGGCCGCTCGGTGGTACATGATCTGTTGCGACAACAAATGGGATATGATGGTGTGATTATCACGGATTGTTTGGAAATGGATGCGATCAAGGAAACTGTGGGCTGTGGACTGGGTGCGGTGATGGCTTTACAAGCAGGCAATGATATGGTGATGATCTCTCATACTGCGGAATTCCAACTGGATGCATTTGCTCGTATTCAACAAGCACTGGATGATGATAAGTTGGATGGTGATGCTTTGGTGCGTTCTCTCGATCGGGTGGCTAAACTCAAGGACAAGTACCTGCGATGGCAAGACAAGGAGGACGATCTGGCAATTATTGGGTGCCCTGAACATCAAGCACTCTGCAACCGATTGTACGATGCCGTACCTACTTTGGTGCGTAACGAGATCTTGCCATTGAATCTTACCGACAATCACCAGAAAATCCTCTTTTTGGCTGCCCATGTTCCTCTGACTCTTGCCATTGATTCTGAACCTGATCCATTCCACTCGTTTTACGAATCACTCTTACGCCGACATGCTAATACCGATTATGTGGTATTCGACGACAAGACACCATTGGACCAAGATCAAATCAAGCAGGCTACCTATGTGATTATCGGCACCGCGAATGCAAATCTTCACCCCTTCCAAGCCGATCTCGTCCAACGTGTCCATTGTTTGGCTGGTGATAAATTGGTGGTGACGGCGGTGATCAATCCTTATGACTTGATGGTATTCCCTGACATTGGCACTTATTTGGTTACGTACGAATACACTCCACCTGCTCATGAAGCGGCGGTCAAGGTCCTCTTTGGTGAAATCACGGCGCAAAGTAAATTACCCGTGACGATTCCGTCCCAGTCTTACGATAAAGCAAGAGATCTCGATCAAGTAGTGGCTCTGTGGGATCACGTATTTGGTGAGGACTGGCCATTGGACAAGGAACAAGTAGATAAAGTCCTCACGAATCCTCATACAAACCCGGTCCATTTCGTGGCACGACAAGATAACAAGGTGGTGGGTTTTGCAGCGACGATGATTCGACAAGAAGACGATGGCACTCATGGACAATTGGCTCTCTTGATGGTGGATCCCGCCTATCGGAACCAAGGCATCGGGTCTCAATTACACGATACGGCTCTCGCTCACCTCCGATCAAATCATACTACGACATTACGATTGGGCTCGACGTACCCACGGTTCTTCCCGGGCTTGCCTGCGACACACGAACGATTTGCGCCCTTTTTCATTAAACGCCGCTGGAACGTGGCACCCACTCAAGTACATGATCTCATGGGTGATCTGACAACATATCAAGGCATGCCCGATCGATTATCTCAACGTATGAAGCGCGAACGTATCTGGTTTGGCCGACTGGTGCCTCACGACCGCCCACAACTCGAGGCATTCCAACGCACCCACTTTCCTTACTGGTATTCGACCTATCGTCATCATCTCGATCTCGGTGATTATCAAGATGTACTGGTGGCGCGACAAGATGATCAAAATGGCATGATTCTTGGTACCACGATTATTTATACCACTCATGTGTCGCATCCTCAACGTGCCGATCTGATCTGGACCAAGATGTTTGGGGAATCACATAGTGGAGGCATGGCTTGTGTGGGGGTATCTTGTGATCATCGTGGCCGGGGTATTGGGTTGGGGTTGGTCGCTTATGCTAATCAAGTCCTCAAGTCTCGTGGAGTGGTCAAGTCGTATGTCGACTGGGTTGAACTCTTGGATTTTTATGCTCTGCTGGATTATAAGACTTGGCGAAGCTACCGTACTGTTACTCTTTAGATATATATATAAATATACTGTACTAATTTTATTTGATCAATAAACAATCTTTTTTTTTTTTTTACTTGTCTACTCTTTTATCATTATGATATAGATTATAATATAACCTTTGATATAAAGTCCCCCCTCCAAAAGAAGAGTGATGGTTAACTATATTGTTTTATAGTATAACTTTGGTCAGTCGTATATTAAAACACTATATCATTTGACGAATATAAATGTCAATGACAAGAAAGCACCCGAACAATAAAAGGAAGATAGGGAATAGTTAGGCGCACGGAATTTTGGTAAATGAAGATTCCTCCCGTCTAGAAAAAAATCAAAAAGTCATTGCAAATCTGAACATACTGACACAAGGATCTTGGAGCTTGGCTTTTGCGGTAAAGTATGTTGGAAATATGCCATAGTGTCGACATCACCACTTTAATCATTAGCATCCGTTAACAACTGAGCAAGTAGTGCTCTTACCAAGTCCCATGCGCCTAGCATTCCCAGGAAGATAATACGTTTGCATAAAGGCCAAATGAATCACCGTCGGGATTTGAAAACGCATGAATGGATGAGCGATCCATTTGTGTCTTGCGCCCATCTCCGCGTAAAACGAGATGCCAATGATAAGATGATCTTTTGAATGGACAGTGTTCATATAGTACGTACCACATCATTAACTTTTTATTTACAACTCGTTCCAACAAAGATAGCGCCAGGAGTTCTTTATGATATACCATAAGTTTTTCCCTGGATTGCTTTCGAATGTATAGGTGTGTAACAAAGTTTGTTTTTATAGAACTAACCTAATGGAGTTCCCAGTATAGCGGAGTACTGGCTTGTTTGGGTAGTACATATGAGCGTTTTATTAACGATGTTCTCTCTTTTTATTTTTTTCCTTTTTCCTCCTTTCTCTTTCCTATCAGCTGAAATGGACGTGCGTTCGTTGACCCATCTATGTCGAGACGGGACCTGTTATTGTGATTTTCGACTGACGATTTATGATTGTGTGGACTCGGCCGGGTTGAGAACCATCTATCTTGTCATGATCATCTTTTCTGCCGTGGTCTCTGTTTTCTGTAAGCATACAAACCAATATATCTTCACTTCTTCTCATCAAAACATGTATTAGCTTTTGGTATATTCCTTCATCGTTTCTTTTATAAAGGTCAACGGTTATTCGATTTAAACTCGGCGTCGTTACTGAAGCCAAAACCCATCGATTGCTTAATGTTCTTTCTGACTATTTTCAATCTATGTAAGTGTCTTTTTTCCTTCCTTCTTCCTTTTTGACCTTTATATATACATATATAACAGTGCGGATGTTGACAGGTATTATACTCGTGGCAGATGTTTCACGAACCAATATACTGGCAAGATCTTGTAAGTGTGTGCAAGCGACAATGAAATCATCCATTATTCCGACTAACTTTTTGTTCAAGTCATTTTTGAATTTCCCTGGCAGTTTGTATGTTTTCCCCCTCCTGTCTTTCCTCGCTCATCCTTCTTTTTTGTTGATTACTAGGGGTATGGTGCTTGTGCACTTTATTTACTCGGCATTGCACAGACACTGGCAGATGTAAGAAAAAAAAAGGGGGGATCGGGTTTTAAAAAAACCTTAATCCTCAAACTCAGATATTAAATTTTTTTTATATCAATATTAGAGCCACAAATCAACAGCGAGACAATGGTTACCATCAACAAAAACAGTCGATGTCATCGGGCTCACCTTTCTTTTTTTACCATTTCTTGTCAATAATGTGTGTTCCATCGCATCAGGGATTCTGGGCACCTCACACCTCGCCATGGCAGAGATCTTTATCCGATTACTCTATGTGTTTTGGTTCCTCCATTGTGGTTTATTAGCCAGTGCGGTACTATATACCGGCATCCGTCTTGTCTGGCTATTACAATCCCATCTCAAGAAATTCAAAACCTCGGCGGCTCAGGAACAGAAGATTCAGGCTGGCCTGTTCAAGATCCGGAGTTTGGTGGCCGTTCTAGTTTTAGCCCTGGCGGGGTTCGCCGTGTTCCTGCTGCTGTATGGGATCTTACGAGATCAGATTATTCGTAATACCAGGGGAAGTTATGCACTTTGTACCATTTGGAACTTTTTAGGTCCTGTAGCTTCTTGTTTTGCTTGTCTTGCCGTTATAACAAAGTAAGTAATAGAAGAAGAAGAAAAACGATTCGCTTTTTTAACATTCCCATCTTGTTATGTAGTCCTCATATTGACGATAAACCTACTCTCGGATTACCCCAGTCGAATGGGAATACATCCTCTTCTAATCAGAGTACCAGTACTGCATCCACTGATATTCAAGATGTACTTAGTGCCGATGCTTTGAACAGGTTAGAGAAAATCAAGGCCAATTGCCCTCCTAAACCCGATCACTACCATATATATCATCATACTGAAGATGATGATGGTGATGATGATGAGGTGAATGACATACCTCTACAGTTATCTCGAAGTAATCTCATCCCAAGCCCTTGAAACAAAGCCTAGCTCCCTCATTTTAATCTTGATACCCATTTAATAAACTTGCATCTTCCCTTCATCGGAAATCCCTTTTTCACTTATTAATTAAATTTTTGTTGGGAAAAAAAGGATCTTCGGATTGAATCTCCGTCATTGTTTTTACCCCGCTTTCAGGGCCCACTTCACCATATGCTTGTTTCATGTTGATTTTCGTTAAAAGATAAAGCAGTGAAATGGTATGAGGTGAATAAATAAGGGTGAGTATACGTTCTTTGTTTGTTTTATGTAATAACCCATAGTAGCAAGTTAAAAAAGAATGAAATTAAAAGTGATACTGTAGAAATTAAATGACACAAACTTCCCTTTTAGGAAAAAGGTACGAAGCAGATCAAGAGAGAAATCAAAAAAGACACTAGTGCAAAACTGGTGCTATCCCACCTTGTTCTTAGCGTGTACATTGTATTCTTCTCTTTATCTAACCACTAAATGTTTTCCATGGATGATCTTCTTGTCACTTTCTCAAGTGAAGAAGGAGATGGGAATTGACCATACATGGCATGATATCATATATATGTATGTCTTTTTTTTGACAGATCGGATACCAGGCGATTATCTGTCTTTTCTCACTCTTCTTCAAGGTGACACAGAAAATAGAGTTGCAGCGTACAATAATCAAACTTTCTTTTTTTCTGTTCTCCCCGTCAAAGATGATAAACTGATGGGGTTGGTCATTTCATTTTTGTTCTTTTTTTTTTTTTTTCCCTTCCACTAACGATGAGCGATGCCTACTTTCCGAAAGATCCAAACGAACGAACGTTAATGCGGCAATGTATCGACGGGATTTGTCATTGTGATTTCAGACTCACTGTGTCTGATTGTGTTGAAGGGTTTGCCCTCAGTGTCATGTATTTGGCCTTTATTGGTCTCTCTATACTAGTCATTCTTATTGGTAAAAAAGAAAAAAGCACCTACCTCTAATTTATGTTTTCTGATCGTTTCAAATGAATTAGGCATTGGGTTATCGGCTGACAGATACTTTCGAAAAGGACATCGATTATTTGAAACGGGATCCGACCGAGGGTTCTTACGACCTAAACCTATCGATTGCCTTGTCTTTTTTATCACTATTTTCAATACCAGTAAGTCGGTGCCAACAAAGAAGGAACCCTAAAGTTAAAACATTTCAAATCCCGACATAGTACGAATGATCACCGCCGTCTTGCTTGTCATTAATCATGATCCTACCAATGTACTAGCAAGATCCTTCATGTTTGAGTTTTCTTGGCATTTTGGGTATGCGGCATGTGCTCTTTATCTTTTAGGCATTGCTCAAACTCTTTCAGAAGTATGTATGCAAAAAAAAAGACTCCCCAACTACAAATTCACATCCCGCAAACTCACCTCCCCTTTTTTTCATAACATAAGAGTCATAAGAATTTAACTCGAGGATGGTTACCATCGCCTAGAACAGTCGATATCATTGGTATTTCCTTCATATTGGGTCCTGTTATTCTTCATAATATCTGCTCCATTGCCGCGGGAGCACTTGCCTATTCCAATCTAAAGGCGGCCGAAGCGTTCACCAACCTATTATACGGATTCTGGTTCATGCACTGTCTCACACTTTCCCTGACAGTTCTTTTCGCCGGCATTCGACTTGTTCATATTCTCACCAGCCATCTTTCACGGTTCCCCACTACAGGTGAGCGATATAAATCCATTCGATTGGGGATCTTCAAGGTAAAAAAAAAAAGTATGAGTGGGTAGGGTTCAAAATATTCAATCCCCGATTTGCATGAATTTAGATCCAAGCGTTAATGACAATTATTGCCCTCTGTCTTGCCGGCTATGCGGTGTTTCTCCTCGCCTATGCGGTGATGCGAGACAAAGTGACACAGAACTATAGTGGCAGTATAGGCATGGCGACGTTATGGAACTTTTGGGGCCCAGGTGCAACCTTGCTAGGTGAGATTGCGTTGATCGTTGATCCCAAACTAGGCGAACAAACCGGTTTTGGTATGAAAACATCGTCGAATGGTGGTAAAAATACCATGTCCACTACTGCCCCTACACTTAGTCTGGGGGCTCTCGATCCGTTCCAGAAAAAAGACCCGTTGATGAAACCAATGTTTGCTACCGAGGTGGATCAGGCTGGTCTGGTCATGCATGAGACTTTTGCAATGGATGACGGACGGTCGAAATCATCAAAAATTCATCTTATTCCCTCATAATATCACAATCTACTCTTACTTTTTACTATAATCTTATCTTTCTTTTACATTCCTATTCTCGTATGTTATTATGTTACTTTATAATCTTATTCCTTATGTATTGTTTTCATTATCTATTCTTTTTTTACCCCATGTAGATCCAATCAATAAAAAGAAAAAGCAATCTATCATCATCAAATGCGCCTCGATCTCGATTTTGGAAATTGAAAATAGACATGTGGAGTAAATCTCCTTTACATATTGGAATACAAAGATAGATGCAGAGTTCGAAGCAATGTGCATGAATGTCGGGTTTTAAAAAATATAATGTAGATGAGACAAGTTGATTTGTGATGTGTATGATTCCAAAGATTCAACAAGTGGTTTCATGTGAAGAGGCTCTCATTGCTCGTGATTTTCATGACGTACATAGTTCACCCGAATGGAAGGGAACACGACTGGGCGGGGTGTAAAATCCCAATATACATATAGCCAATATTACACACAGGATCCTCATGTTGAAAGTAGTATCCAAGTCACTGATGATCCGAGAGTAAGGCATGATCTCATCAGGTTTTCTTTTTTTAGGATGTGATGACTCTTAATAAGGGGAGGGAGAGATCATGAAACTTTATGCCCCCACAATAAACTTTTATTTACATTGAATCTCTCCTATATGCATCGGGTCCATATGCATCCATGATAGAAAAAGAGCACACATATATAAAAAGATCATCTTTTTAAATCATTGTCAATGGAGATGAGATCTGCCTTCATCCATTCTATTGTATGAAAACCCTCCCCCGATAGAAATCCCTTCAATGGGGAGGTAGATCGGACTTTGGGACGGGATCTGAACATCCGACGATGAAAAGTACTAACTTTTTACTGGTTTGAGATATCATCGATTTTCCCTTATCAGTACGGTGGAAGGTTACCCTTATCTTTCCGCTTTATTATTTGATTCATCATCATTATCATTATCATTATCTCTCTTTCACTTTTGTATATATTTCACTTGCTCCTTTTTTTTTATACCTCTTTTACTTTCCATCTCTTACATTATACTGTTGAAATGGTTGACGCAGTGATTGATAAAGGTGACACCGCCTGGGTCATGGTGTGTGCTTGTTTTGTATTTTTGATGGTAGGTAACAAAAAAAGGAACTAGATCAACTCGAACCTTACACACCACTCTAGTGCCCTGCACTTGGGTTCTTTTATGCAGGTCTGGCTCGAGCCAAAAATGCCTTGTCGTTAATGTATCTTTGTTTACTCTCTGTTGGAGTTGTTTCCATCCAGGTAAAAATATATAACTGTCATCAATCAAAACATCACACTCATTTTCTTTTATATAGTGGTACTTGATTGGTTACTCATTGACTTTCTCGGCCACTGCCAGTCCATTTATCGGTGATTCATGTAAGAAACACCCATCTCATTACATGCTATAGATCCTGAATCTTTTTTTTTTCTCTTATAGCTCTCTTTTTATTACGCAACGTCGGATCTGCCCCGTTATACCCCAGTCATACCATTCCTTCATCTGCTTACTTTGTCTTCCAAGCCATGTTTGCATGTATCACACCAGGTAAAATTCCATGGGTAACCCACCGTTTCCTCGGAAACCTCGATCATTATTCAAACCCCGCTAACCAATCGTTTTTGTCGGATCGCTTATCTTTTTTTAGCTTTGGCTTTCGGATCGGCTGCTGAACGCATGTCTGTAAGTAGCTCGACGACTTGTAAATCTTCATCAAGGTTTGATTCTTATGCTATATTTCTTTTTTTTTACTTTTTTTAGCTAGGACCGGCTGTGATCTTCATTTTTGTTTGGACTACACTTGTTTATGGTAAATTAGACTTTTCACTATCGGGGTTTAAACTGTTTTTCTTTCTTTTCTTTTGCTAACCGCCTTTCTTTCTTTTTTTTTTAATTACATATAGATATTGTTACATGCTGGACATGGAACCCTAATGGTTGGCTTGCCATTATGGGTGTGATGGACTTTGCTGGGTAAGAACTCTCCACGCAAGAAAAAAAAAACTTGCTAAATACTAAACTTTACTCTTCTGGTTACTGAAGAGGAATCACGGTACATTGCTCAAGTGGTTTAGCAGCAGTAGCCTATGCCATGGTGTTAGGAAAACGCCGCGATTACGATGAAAATGTCAACACACCACACAACGTATCATTTGTTTTTCTTGGTCTTGCATTGATGTGGTTTGGTAAGTCAAAAGTAATATTAAAAAAAAAAAAGCTCACAGGTCCTCTTTTAGGTTGGTTTGCATTCAATGCTGGTAGCGCATTTGCCGCGAATGCTCGAAGTGTCAACTCGTTGGTATGTACTCATCTTGCTGGCTGTGTGGGCGGTGTTGTCTGGGTGCTAATGGACTATCGACATGCGCGCAAATGGAGTATCATTGGACTCTGTACAGGTGCAGTAGCGGGTCTGGCGACGGTGACCCCAGGTTCTGGCTTTGTCAGCCCCAGTAGCGCCCTGGCATTTGGTTTCTTTGGCTCCTCCATCTGCAACATTGCTCTCAACTACAAGCACAAGTATCGATTCGACGACGCTCTGGATGTGTTTGCCGTACATTATATCGGTGGTCTCGTGGGTTTGGTGCTCACGGGGATCTTTGCCCAACAATCGGTGATTGCCCTCGGTTACCCTGACAATACACCCGTAGCGGAAATGCAAAAAGGTGGCTGGCTCGATGGCAATTGGATGCAAGTACCTATTCAACTCTTGGGAATTGTGGCAGTGTCTGGCTGGTCTTTTGTCGTCACTTATTTGATCTTGCTCGTGATCAACTGGGTGCCTTTTCTCAAACTGCGTCTGGACGATGAAGCAGAGGTGTTGGGTACCGACTGGTCTGAAATGGGTGAACGTGCCTATGCCTACCTTCCCTTTGTCGAAGAACAACAGTTGCAACAACAACGACAAGAACAACAAGAACGGGCATCACAATGTAGTAGCGAAGAAGAAGACAACTCGATCGCAAAAGTGGAAACCAAACATACTGAAAAGAAGGCCAAGAATCCATTCAAAGGTATCAAGAAACTCATCATGACCAATGACCGTACGGTGATCAAAGGTGTGCCTGATCTGATTGAAGAACCTGTGATGCTGGATTATCATCAACAAAAAGACCTTGGCGCCATTCGAATGCATGAAATCATTGAACCTACTGGCGGCGATCTGTATCAAAAGACCCAAGCAAAGTTGCGTGATGAACGTCAAGAAGGTCAGGATGTGATTTGTGAAATGGATGATCATCCTATGCGGGTACATACACCGCCTTCTTCTTCGTCTTCCTCGGCCACAGCTTCCTCCTCCTCTAAACAACCGTAGAAACTTGTACACCTTTATACATTGTAGAATTTGACACCACTTTCCCTTTCCTTTTGTTATATAATTCCCCCCCCCTTATTTATTTTTTATTGGACTTTTATTGTCTTCGTATACATATATCATCATTCTCATCTTCATTACTCCAAATAAATATTGCTTATCTTTTGAACTGTCTTTGTGTATGGAAAAAAGGGGGTATGCGGGATATCAAATGAAGTCTAGATCTACGTTGTTTCTGGTGCCAAACAATGGATGGGATGTCAAAGGTTTCAACGGAACAAAAAACGGAAGCGTTCCGGTCATCATAGATAGAAGAAAAAAAAATTGCCGAGCGGGGCTTGAAGGTAGTTTTCAATCCCCGGTCTTTCTTTAACTGTGTACTTTGATGCAGGCAGATAAAGTCGACAATTTCAAGATTAGATATACTACAGTACAATAAATTGAGTGATTTTTTCTAGGTTGGATTGTACAAACTATCACCCACTCACCCCCATGTTTATTTCATTATGCCAAAAAGAGCGTTATTTAAAGTAAAATGAACTGGTGGGAGGATATAACCATTGACTAGTACCACTATTTTCTAAACCACCCCCACTTTGATTGATGATTGTATCAGAGTGTTGCCTTGGTGGAAGACTTGACCGGGATGTCATACTTTTCTCTTCATCCATGGCCGCCAAAGTTATGGCATGAGCAAGATCTGATAACGGCTGTGGTGATCGATGATGCATATATCTCTGCCAAGGCCGATCGTCCGGTTCATGCGCCTCCTCTTCCTCCTCTTCCTCAGGTGGCGGTGGTGGAAGAAAAGATAACGAGGGTGGTTCTTCTTCATGATGTTGTTGTTTCCGTTCCCAAAGATCCAGTTCATTCACACCCCGCCTTCTCATCGGATCTTGCCAAATCGCCGCACGTGGCACTAACGTCAGGGGCGAAGACTCGATTGGAACAAACGTCGATTCAGGCATAGCCACATCATGACTTTGCTTTCGGCATTGACGGTGAAGACAGAATAGACAGAGTGCTAACAAGGTGATAATGGCGAGTAGACCAAACAAGGCAAAGACGATGAGAGCGGGAAAAAGACGTGCCTCGTCAGTAAGATGGGGTGGCGTGGTGGTGATAATGGTGGTTTGTTGAATGGTGGTGATGGTGGTTTCCGTGTATGGTATGGTGAGGAAAGAAGGGGTGGAGAAGGATGAAAAAGATCGAGTGGCAAAGACCGGTGGAAGGGTTGATGTTTTATAAAAGGTGAATGTAATCGTCGTCAGGGGATTCGCATGAGAAGGTAAAGGTAATCTAGTGATAGGTGTATGTAATATAGATTGATTCATTGAATGAAGAAAGAAGGGAAAAAAAAAAAAAGGGTAGCCACTCCTCTCTTGCATCCCTTCAAAAAAGAATAATAGTTAAAAACAAGTCAGTATAGAAACTGATCCAATATCGTTAAAAACTAGTCTAACAAAATGAATTCGTAAAATCAAGAAACTAATAAGAGTTCCGTGTCATAACAAGGACTAATTTCAGGAGATGTGAGTATCATGCCAGTTGGTTTCATTCACTAATATTTCAATCCCGGTCAGTCCAAATTGATTCGCAAGTCAAATGTTACAATAACTAGTCATTGATTAGCACTCTAATTTATTTAAATGACAATAACAATGTATAAACTATTTTTTCCTATATGACTACAGAGTTGTCCAACTAAGGAGCACCACCATTGTATTTCATGCAGATTTTTCAAATCCCGCCTAAAAATGAACATGGTGCCATTTGTAGGTGAATCCTAGCCATGTTTTAAGAAAGCTATGGGTAAACAAGTTGTCAGAGAGATAAAACTGTGGCAAGTCAATCAGTATTATGTATTGTCGTAGGATACCTGGTGGGTTTCAAAACAAGAAGGTCGTCATCATTTGTATACCTATTTGAGTTTTTTTTTTTTTTTAATTTAAAAAAACAGTATCAAGTGTTTCTTTGCTCACAGATACTCCATGGTATTATGTCGTAATAGCAAATGATGCCATTCGAGTTGTTTACAAAGGAGACCATTGTTATGTCGGTCTTGCTGTTACATATTAGACCATTCCTTGTAGTATCGTCCTACATACCATAGTTGTTGAATGTGTATAACAGCCTTGTTGATGTCGTTTGTGTACGTCAAATCAGTTCATAACAATGAACAAGATGTTTTATCGACAGGTCTTATTGAGTTAAATTATAACTTTAGGTCCTTTCTTCTTCTTCTTTTATATTTTCAAGTTCTTACATTATATATAGACAAGACACATTCTAGTCAGAGTTTCATTTTGAAAGAAACAAGTGACAGATTTATAATTTTCAAAAGGCTGATATTTTCAAACGCCGCTTTTCGCCTCTATTTATTTTTTTGGTTTTTGAATCCCTTTTACTTTCTTCTTTTTAACACATTACCAATGTCTGGATATCAATCTTTCCCTGTACTTAATCAACAGTTTATTGTTGATAAAAAGTACTCCTTTATACGCGAAATGGGTCAAGGTGCTTATGGGTAAGAAGAAGAAGAAGAAGAAGAAAAAAAGGTACAGATGTTGTCAAGGCATTAATAATACTTCTTTTTTTTTTTTCATTACTACTTTTATGTATACCTTTGTCTTAAAGTGTTGTTTGGTAAGTATAACCACTTTAGATGATTCCCCCCATTCTATTAACACTTCATCTTGGAAAACAACTAGCTCCGCCAAAGATACAACATCTGGAGAACAAGTGGCCATCAAGAAGGTAAGGAATACAACTAAGTATGGATACTGATGGTTTAACCTGGGCTTGCTTCCTTCATCTAGGTGTGTCGTATTTTTGAAAAAACCATCCTGGCAAAACGAGCACTTCGTGAAGTCAAGTTATTGAAACATTTTAATGGACATGAAAACGTAAGTAGGCACGGGTGACAAGAAACTAATACTAACCAACCCCTTTATTGTTGATAGATTACTTCTATACTTGATATGGATATTGTCAACTTACAAGACTTTAATGAAATGTAAGTACAAAACATATATAGTTACCATAGAACTCACTTTGATTTTTATTATTCTATTAGATACCTTGTGCAAGAACTAATGGAAGCTGATCTTCATCAAATCATTCGATCGGGTCAACCTCTTACTGATGCTCACTTTCAATACTTTGTTTATCAAATCTGCCGTGGTCTCAAATACATTCATAGTGCCAACGTATGTTATGTTATTAATTATCATACAAAAAGTATATTAACAAGAGTATCTTTTATTTTATAGGTCCTCCACCGTGATTTGAAGCCTGGTAACTTGTTGGTCAATGCGGATTGTGAACTCAAGGTAAGAAAAGGGAGGGTGAAGAAGAAGAAGAAGGATAGGGTTGTAATGTCTTTATTTAGATTTGTGACTTTGGACTTGCTCGTGGTTATTCTGATAATCCGGATAGTAATGCTGGATTCATGACTGAATATGTTGCAACAAGATGGTACCGCGCTCCCGAAATCATGCTTAGTTTCCAAAGCTATACCAAGGCTAGTAAGTGACTAGTCCCTCCCGCCCCCCCCCCAAACAAAAAAAAAAATGGAATGACTAACAATATTTATTATAGTTGATATGTGGTCTGTTGGTTGTATCTTTGCTGAAATGCTCGGTGGAAAACCTTTGTTTAAAGGTCGTGATTGTAAGTAGGGAGGAAACAGAAATATAGAATGTGATATGAACTTGACTTTTATAGATGTGGACCAACTAAATCAAATCCTCGGTATTCTTGGTACTCCTGATGAAGAAACCTTACAACGTGTTGGTAGTGAGCGTGCTCAAATGTATATTCGTAGCTTACCACTCATGCCTCGTATCCCCTTCCAAAACTTGTATCCTCGGGGTAAGTATTGCTCAATCAAATTGATTCGACACTAACTCACCTTCTCTTGTTGTAGCTAATCCTCTTGCCATTGATCTCCTTAATAAACTTTTGGAATTCGACCCATCAAAACGTATCACAGTGGAAGAAGCGTTGGCTCATCCTTATCTCAGTGCTTATCATGACGAAGATGACGAGGTAAGAAATAGAAACAAAAGCCAATGATGATCCACTAAACTCTCTGTAAATAGCCTTCTCACGTACAACACTTTGACTTTTCGTTTGAAGTGATCGATTCTATTGAAGAAATGCGAAGTAAGTCAACAAACAAAATATGGAAGGATGCTTTTATCAAAACTGATACTTTTCAATATAGGAAGCATTGCTCAAGAAGTGATGTCATACAAGTCAAGCAAGGACGGTCATCACCAATTACAACAACAACCTCCTGTGATTCCTCCTGTCTATGGTTCCAACTTGAGACGAAAAGATAGCATGTCGGTACAAGACCGCGAAACATTGGAGCGTAGTAAACAAGCAGCTGCACAACAAACAAGATCTCGGCCCGATTCCATGCAAGATAACTCGGTGGCAGCATCTGCAGTGGCAAATCATACAAACATACAACACATGGAAGTCGAGGCTTTGGAAAGGGAACTCAGTGGTCATACATAGTGGATTAGTTAGCCTATAGTTTGTTATAGTCATCCTTTTTTTTTATTTATCTTTTTTAAAATATATAATATATACACATTCGAATTTTACAGTACCGATAAATGATCGTGGGGGAGGAATGAATATCTTGTTTAGGTGATACAGTGGGCTCTTTTGGGAATCGGGGTCCTGGATGGATTACTCTTTGATTATAATGATGATGATGTTTCATCGGTAAAAGATGACCGTCTCTAGTTTGTATTAGATCATTTATGATGAAGTTTTTTTAACTTTATAAAAAATAGATGATCACCAACATGACATCAATATTCGTCAATGCAGGTCATGTCCCTGGTTTCTCGCTTTTATCGGCGTTTGAAAATAATTTCATACCCCGGTCGACTTCAAAAGTCTTTTTTTTTTTTTTTTTTCCTTCTTTTTCTCTAGTCTCTCTTTCTCTCCCTCTTTCTCTCTTTCTTCTTTTTTTTTTTTAAAAAAAAAAAACTTACACTGGTCATTAACAACAAAGTATAATTGTACGAAACAACAACAACAAAAACGACAGTATTTTCCTCTTCTTTAGGCCCCTTCATGTTAGAATAAATGGTTCCGGAGGAAAACACCCAGGTAAAACTTGATAAAAGAACCCATCTCATCTAACCATCTCTAACACTCCCCGTTTGGTTTCAAATAGGCTTCTTCGGATACACAAAAGTCCTTGTCGTCATGGCAAGAAGGTAGGTAAAAACAACCATAACAAAACAATGGATTACTCATTTGACTTTTCAGGCTCAACTTACTGGGATGACCAGCCACTTCAAACCAAGGTAAAAGAGTGTGTTGGAGAATCGAGATAAACATGTACTGACAGGTTATGAAATAGACACCTTCTTATTCCACACCACTACGAACCTCGTCTTCACCTGATACTGAACAACGATTACAATTCTTACGGGATATGGATAAAGCACGGAAACAATTGGCTCTCTTTCGACAAGAAATGAATGGATTGGCAACACAAATGAATGTTATCAGTGATGATCTGGTAAGTAAAAAAAAAAAAAAAAAAAAAAAAAAAAAGATCATGTGTATATAAATTTAACTTTTTTTTTTTTTTTTTTGTCTCTCTTCTATAAAGTATGAATCGAAAAATCGTGTCCGTAAGTTGTCCATAATCAACAAATGTCTATATTACTAAACACCTTTTATATACATAATAGATGAAATCGAACAAAACTTGACAGAAACCCAAGAAGACAATGTGAATCTCCAGGTACTTTTGGAAAAAGCGGTTAAAAGTCAAAAAGAATCAGATGTGTTTGCAACTCAAGCTATACGAAACATTCATTCTGATTTGAACTTGGTAAGAAAGAAAAGAGAAAAAGAATCATACATACATGAATGAACTAATCGTTATTTGTTTTATTCAAAAAATAAAAAAAATGTCATAGGTAGTCCGTGAAAACAATCAACTTCAAGAAAGATTGGCTTCGATCGAACATATTCAACAAGAACATAAAGGCAACGTAAATGATATATTGACTCGAATGCAGGAATACGTCTACATGTTAGAACAAGCTCAAGATACGATTCAATTGATGCAAGACCACCAACCTAAACATCATCATCATGATGATAATATGTCTTTACTTGGATTGGAATCTCGACGAACCAGTGAATCGTCTTCTTATATTACTGAAGATGAAGAAATGGGTATTTCTATCCGTAAAGAATCTCGACATTTGACTGTACCTATTACATCACATCCACGAGTTATCCATAAACGTGCTTCATTTCCATCACCATTACTGGGGCCAACATCAACAACTCAAAAGGATGAACTTTATCATCATCCATCATCAACTGAACATAGTCATCGTATTCATCAACTAAGAAAACTTCATAATCAATCATCACAACAACAACCTGGTCTATTACTGTTATTAAACGATTAACTTATATAGTATCATAATCTCCCTCCCTCATTGTTAAAATAGCCCCCCACACATCTAATCATTCTATATCACTTTTTTTTTTTTTCCTTTTTCCTTTTCTTACTTAATTTTTACTTTTTATTTGTCCCAAACTCATCCATGTCTTTATATATACCATTCCTTTTTGTCTATCATAATACTAACTAATAAAACAATAAACAATTTATATATACATTTTTATTAGATGACACTGTTTTTGTCACACTCTGGATTTCATTTTACTACCCCGTTTCTCTTGGCAAAGAAATCGGGTCTATTTGTACGTCATAAAGACGAATACTTGAACATACACTATGGATTAGATAGCATTTGATCATTATTCATCATCAACTACCATACTACTTTGAGGGTATACTCTTTTTTTTTTTTGACTGGTCTACTTGTGCTCAGTTGGCCAGTCCAAAGTGTATCGACTTCAAACTCCGGTAGTTTTTTTTTTTTTTTTTTTATACTTTTTTTGCCCTCGTCTCCGGTCCTTCCTTTTTTTTTTTTTCTTCTTTTTCTCTGTTTCAATTACCCTTACTCCATTTTGTCATTGAACCCCCCCCCCCCAGGCGTGGTCTTATTGGTAAGATAAACCGTCTTCACATTATATCATCTATTTTCTTTTGACTTGCTTTCTTCTTCTTATAGATTATCACAACACCATTTTAACACTCAAAAACTCTAAATAAACAACGGATGGCAGTAAGTAGTAAAACAATACATAATGAAACTGGGTATTTACCCCCATCTTCTTTCAAACCTTGACTGATATTAGGACCAGGCTGCGAAAATTCAAGAACTCTTATCTCGTATTGAACAAAATGAACGTGTACGCGATACTGCCAAGCATATGCGACGCTTGTTAACCGACCGAAACGCTCTCTCTCAATGCGATACGGAAATCAAAAAGGCACAAATGTATATCGACTACTTTACTGACGAAGTCCACAAGTTGATGAATCGGTCGTCTTTGTCCGGTAAAACTTCGGTATCAACTTCAGATATCAACTCGACCCAAGTACAACCATCAGGTGGTGATGCTTCTTCTTTGAATCCCTCTACTCTTACTATTACAAACAAGAAAAGATATAGTACACTTGGTAAGGGCACAGTTTAAAATAGGAACAAAGGTGACTCATTTTTGACTTGATGTAGACCTATTAACAACCGATACACCGTATAACAAACCCAAAGTATCTCTCAAACTTCATGAATTGGAATATAAACTGGACGTGGAAAAGAAGGTATTGGATGGAACCAAGACTTTGGCCGATGCTCTGGATAGACAACCTGCTCAAACGGATCGGAAACAACGTGATGAAATCAAGAATCAAATGTATGAAAGTATTGAAAAACTCGGTCTCTTGAATCGGGCGCTACGCAAATACAAAGGTCTCTATATTGGTGAAGGCGAAGAAGAAGAAGAAGATTATGGTAAGTTACACACACGCAGGTAAAATACCATATTCATCCTTCTTTTATTATTCAACTAAACTAGAATTGGAAACACCACCTTCTGCAAGATTACCACCAGGATTCCGAAGACCAGTAACAGGAAAATTACAATTGGAAATACTCGAGGCACGCGAATTGGCTCATGCACCGACAAGAATGATCAAATCACCTGAAACGACAGTGTATATCAAGATTGATGGAAATATTGTCTATCGGTCCAAACCGTCCAGAACAGATCGTTGGTCATTGGATATGTGTGAAATCCATGTGAACAAGGCATCCGAAGTAGAAGTGGCGATTTATGATCATGATGCTGAACGTAGTTTGCCCATTGGTATGTTTTGGTTGCGCATCACGGATATTGCTGAAGGTCTTCGAAAACGGAAAATACAACAAGATAATGGTCATGGGTGGGCTCCTGCTGATGATGCCGTACGACAGCATCAAACGAAACATCATTCTGCTAGTAGTCTTGATTCACCTGCTTTACAAGCAACATCAACAACAAATACGACATTGACTGAAGACGGGAATGGAATTCAAGCTTGGTTTGACGTAGAACCTGTAGGTGAAATCTCTTTACGACTTAATTTTGGTAAGTGGGATTATTCCTTCATTCATAAATATATATACTAACTAACCAAATCTCTCTTTTATAATATATTATAGTGCGTGAAGCTGCTAATCGACGACCTTTGGATAAACTTGGTCGTGCTGGTGCTGTTCGTCAACGTCCTGAAGCAATTCATGAAATGAATGGTCATCAATTTGCTGAAAAGAAATTCTACAATGTCATGAAATGTGCTCTCTGTGGTGACTTTTTGGTGAACTCTGGATATCAATGCGAAGGTAACTTTTTTTTTTTTAAAAAAAAAAAAATAGGGGGCTTTGATAGACTAACATTCTTCTTTATTAGACTGTGTCTATACTTGTCATAAGAAATGCTATACCAAGGTGGTCACCAAATGTATCTCCAAATCGGAAAAGGTAAGTCGCAATGGAAAGAACTGATTATCATTAAACTAAAACACATCCTTTTTTCAACCTAGGACGTGGATGAAGACAAGCTAAATCACAAAATTCCTCATCGTTTCGAACCTATTACCAACATTGGTGCGAATTGGTGCTGTCATTGTGGCTATATGTTATCACTAGGCTCACGTAGTGCTAAGAAATGCTCAGGTAATGTAGGACAAGCAGACCCGGTCCCTTTTTTTAAACCCCTAATTCCTCTCTCTTTCTCTCTCTTTCTCTAGAATGTGGCATTACTTGTCATATCAAATGTGCTCATTTGGTCCCCGATTTCTGTGGCCTATCGATGGAAATGGCGAATCAAATGTTGGCCGAAATCAAGGCGGCAAAACGAAAAACCGGTGATGGTTCCAACTCGTCTTTATTAATAGCAAAGACGAAACAACAACAACCAGCAGCCGATCCTTCTTTGGCCAATCAACTCTCTCAAGTCCATATCGGCTCTTCTCCTTCTCCTTCTCCCAGCAGCTCGACTAATCCTTATGCTCCTATACCCAACCCTGGTCGTCAATCGTCACCTCCTTTACCACCCAAAGATCATACGGTTGTACCGGCTAAAACCACTAGTAGTGTAACCACTACCACTAGACGTGTTACCTTGGATGACTTTAGCTTTTTAGCAGTGCTTGGTAAAGGCAACTTTGGCAAGGTAAAAAAAAAAAAAAAAAAAGAACAATCGTATAAAAAGAGCTTTTTGACATCTCCATACTAACCTCTCACTATCTTGATATATAGGTGATGTTGGCCGAAGATAGACATGATCAAAACATATATGCTGTCAAAGTATTGAAGAAACGATTCATCATTGATAATGATGAAATGGAAAGGTAAGAAGAAGAAGAAAAAGTAAGTATTTGATAATGACTTGCAATGATTCCTTTTTATACAGTTTACGATCCGAAAAACGAATCTTACAAACTGCCAATCGTGAACGCCATCCCTTTTTGATCAATCTCCATTCATGTTTCCAGACCGAATCACGTGTTTATTTCGTGATGGAATATGTCCGTGGTGGTGACTTGATGTGGCATATTCAACGTGAACCCTTCTCTGAACGACGGGCAAAGTAAGTATAAAAAAAATACCAATAGGTAGAGTGACACTGAACTTCCTCCCCTTTTTATTTAGATTCTATGCTTGTGAAGTATTATTGGCTTTAGAATACTTTCATAGTTTGGGAATCATTTACCGTGATTTGAAGTTGGATAACATTATGCTTGGATTGGATGGTCATATCAAGGTGACTGACTATGGTCTTTGTAAAGAAGGCATGTTTTACGGTAATACCACGGGGACTTTTTGCGGCACACCTGAATTCATGTCACCTGAAATCTTATTGGAACAACGTTATGGTCGGGCAGTCGATTGGTGGGCATTCGGGGTATTAATTTATGAAATGTTGCTTGGTCAGGTAAAGAAAGCATGGGATGAATAATGTGGGTAAACTAACTCTTTTTATTTTATTTTATTTATAGTCTCCATTCCGTGGTGAAGATGAAGATGAAATATTTGATGCTATTCTGGAAGATGATATTCTTTATCCTATCAACATGTCAAGGGATTCAGTCTCCATCTGTCAAAGGGTAAGTAAAACATCTCTCTCTTTGTCTCTCTTTTAACTTTTTTAAATGTTAGTTACTCACTCGTGATCCAGCTCATCGACTGGGGGCAGGTCCTGATGATGCCGCAGAAATCAAGGCCCATCCATTCTTCCGCGGTGTGAATTGGGAAGACATGTTGGCTAAACGTGTACCACCACCCTTTTATCCTACTGTCAACGGTCGCCTGGATACTTCCAACTTTGATGAACAATTCACGGCCGAACGTCCTGCATTGACTCCTATTCCTGGCGGCATGACCAAGGCCGAACAACAGGAATTCATCCAATTTTCCTATGTGGCCAGTGATATTTAATTAGTTTTTATTGTATATGGAAATAAAGTTTGGGGGTGTATATCATGCTGGCAAAGCCATGCGCAGTTTATCTATATATTTGTCCCATTGTTGAACACCGGTCTTGTTTTATTCGAGCCTTGTCTAATGGAACACACCGTACTAAGTATCAAGGAATTAACAAACGAAAAGGAACGACCTTTTGCTTGCCCACACTGTCAACGCCGATTCAATCGACGCTATAACCTGAATATGCATATCCGACTCCATGATCCTCATCGTAAAAAACTATTTGATTGCCCCGCCTGTCCTCGTTCGTTTGATCGAAAACATGACCGGGATCGTCATGTCGATGCACTTCATTATCAAAACAAACGCAGGGCGCACTGTTCGCTTTGTGAAGCTTCTTTTACCCGTCGGGATGCCTTGATCCGGCACATGCATAAATTACATCCACATAGTTTATAGACCTATATATATCCCATAATAAAAAATCATCTTCTTTTACACATGTCTGTATATATAGTTAAACATCGCCTGTGAAGGCATTATACCCATCAGATGTTTATTGTAAAAAAATAAAAATAAAAAATGAATGTAAACAAGGGGGGGGGGGATATGTATAATTTCTAGGGGCCAGAGCAAACATGACTAATGTTCGATTGTTGTACACCAAGCAGGATCCCAAGCGTATCTTTTTTTTGGAGTAAACCGACCATATCACTAAAAGTAAAACCATTGATTAATAGTGTTCCCTTCCAGATTAATCCCAGTCAGAAAAACAAAAAAGGTAGCTGCGTGTCGCCTAATGAGATTCCACCCACCAAATGATAGGATACGTGGTTATTCACAAAAGAACCTTGTGTTTACCAAAGTTTGTTTACTATAGGAAGAAAGTAATCAGCCATTTCCATTTCATTCTATGCATCTTACCTACCATCATCTTTTTCAGTCATGCCTGTCATCGTCGTGCTGAAAAGTGTTATTGTGCGAGTTTGGATCCATTATACACTATACAAACAAAAAGCTAAAACTGTCAGTCAACCCACTTTTAAAAAAGGCCACTTTTCAACCTCCGAGTCAAATGATTGGCTCAAAGACACTCACGCCAAAAAAATCGAACCACGTCGCTGAATCCAGGGCATTTCTCTTATTTTTCTTCCTTATGATCAGTCTTCCGCTTATTGTCCATTCCTTGACATTAGCTTTTGTGGCTAATGCTATCAACAGCATAGTACCTGATCCATACATGGTAAAATTGGGACTCTCTTATATAAAACGTCGTCGTCTTTTTTTCAACTCACATTCTCTCTCTCTCTCTCTCTCTCATGATAGGACGAGATCTTTCATATACCCCAAGCACAACATTACTGTCAAGGCAACTATACCACTTGGGATCCAAAACTAACAACACCACCGGGACT
Organism: Chlamydoabsidia padenii; assembly: GCA_025330725.1. NCBI lineage: Eukaryota > Fungi > Mucoromycota > Mucoromycetes > Mucorales > Cunninghamellaceae > Chlamydoabsidia > Chlamydoabsidia padenii. Next base: position 161,059 of record JAIWND010000038.1, on the reverse strand, counting down.
GTACTTGATCAGTATTGGTTTACAATCCTTGGGTAATCTCTTCAATGTGACCCATCTATGCTCTGTCCAAGGTCTTCGCGCTACCAATCTCTTGTTTGCCTTTTTACTCCTTCTTGTCATCTCCGCCATCTCGTCTCGACTCCACCGCCCATGGTCTGGCTATCACTCACTTTCTTTAACCTGGTTTCCCATATCCTTTTTTTACTTTTATCTTTACTATACTGATACGGGCTCGACCTTGTTTGTGTTACTCTCCTATCTTGGTGTGTTGACAGACAACTACTTTATGGCTGGACTGGTAAAAAGAATAAAGGAGGAAGATGCGTTTACTCATAGGTGTGTGTGTGTGTTTTATTGTCTATAGATGGGGGCCATAGCTGTAACTTTTCGACAAACAAATATCATTTGGGTGTTTTACTTTATGATTCTATCGATCATCCAACTGATTCGATCACAAACCAACAATGCACTTTACAACCCGACATGTGACAAGGTGGTATCTATCAAGGATCTAGTCCACTCTTTACATAGTTTGGCTCGTTTGACATTGACACACATGGTATACATTGTACCTCGGATATGGACGTTTGCCATCACTTTGGCTGGGTTTGTGGCTTTTTTAATATGGAACAACGGTATTGTCTTGGGTGACAAATCCAATCATCTCGCCGGTCTTCATCTTCCCCAACTCTTTTACTTTACCTCCTTACTCTCGTTTTTCTCTGCTCCATTGGTATTGACTTTGCGAAACGTGGTACATTTGTTGGATTGGAACTTGAAAAGGTAAATAAATAAAAGGTGATAGACTGGGGAACTAACCATGTAGTAGCCTTTTATTTGGATTGATATCGACGGGGATCATGGTATTGGCAGTCCACTATTACACGTAAGTAACAATTAAGTGTGTTGTCAATGACTGACCAGTGCTTCCTTAGGTTCGAGCATCCTTTTATACTTGCCGATAATCGTCATTTTAGCTTTTATGCATGGAAAAAGATATACAGGCGTCATTGGTCAGTGCGATACGCATTGACACCCCTTTATTACATCAGCATGCGATGGAATAGGATCATCATAGGTAAATAAAAAGAAACATGTCTCTTTTTAAACTCCATCTCATTATGGTAGGGTCTCATGTTTCGGTCTTGTGGATGATTGGCTATGTGTTCACCTTGTTATTGACTTTGGTACCTTCTCCATTATTAGAATTTAGATACTTTATATTACCCTTCATCTTCTTCTGTATACATCTCCCTCCTCCCTCTCCTTCCAATATTTTTATTACTTTAGTCACCTATAGTTTGATCAATATGTGTGTTATCTACTTGTTTCTTTATCGCCCTTTTACCTGGCCACAAAACCCAGGTGAATGGCAGCGGTTTATGTGGTAGATGTGTATCAAATAAATAAAGCATTATACTAATTACCCATGATGACCTTTTTTTTTTTAAAAAAAAAAACAATGTTGACCAGGAATAGGGGAGACCTGAAAAATGATACATTTGAAACACCGCCTGGTGGAATCAGGTTTCCTGCCAGCGGAAGGATTGTCGTATCCGGCATTGTTTATTTTTTATTTTTATTGATTGATTACATAAAGTAATCAAGTCAAGTTTTTTATTTTTTATTTTTGAAGAGATGATCGACATATGTCAAGACCCTGACAGTCGATCAATCACGTTTTTATTTTTTTATGATCGGGATTCAAATATCCAGATCAGTTTTTTTTTTATTTTGGAATCGTAATTTACTTTGTGAACACAAGAAAGAGACCAGCCAACCAGGATTCGTATATCGAATAAATGAAGCTGTGTCATCATTAATCTTTTTTTCTTTTTTAACAAGTGTGTGGGTAATCTGATATTTCTTTTTTCTTTACTCTTATTTTTATAATAAAAGGTTACTTTTCAAACTCGTATTCCATATACTATATACATATCACACCAACACCACATTTTTTTTTACGAAAACCGAAATGTCACCTAACGCTATTACTACTGCCAACGCCAACAACATGGAAGTTGATGTCAACGATGCTGGTCTCAACAAGGCCATTTTCATGGTCAACACCTTGAAGGAAAAGGCTGAAGAGGCTCAAGACATTGCCGATGAAGCCATGATCAACGGCACGTCGGAAGAAGATGCCGACAAGTTGACTGATGTGGCCAACGTCAAGTGGGCAAGGTACCACACCACCGTGGCTAATAACGCCAAGCGTTATCCTTTGGAACCTGCTTTTTTTGTGGGTCAAGCCCCTGCTGCTGGTCTTGCTGCCATTGGTGTCCCCGCTGCTGTGACCACCATTGTGGAGAAGAAAAGCTCCGGTCCTGCCATGGCTGATTTGCCATTTTTGTTGGCCGCCAGGGAGAAGACTGCTCACCCTAAGGCAATGGTGAAAAAGAACGCGAGGGAGTTCACTGTCGTCTTTGAAGAAGTGATGGTGATGAATGAGATGAATGCGGATGAAGATTATCACCGTTATTTACCTCGTATTCTCAGTAAGTCGTACAAGAATTACTTGGATACTAAAAGAAAAGCTTTAGGTCCTGAAGAAAAGGAATCGTGGACTTTGATCAAAGAATGGTTGATCGAATTCACTAACACGCCGAAGCAAAGGGTAAAGAATGTTATTGAATGGTTGGAACTCACTCCCTATGATGATGAATCTGGGGAAGAATTCTTTTTCAGGGTTCAAGAAGCTGCCGAAGATTTTGAGATAGAAAAGAATTCGCTTTCTACTCTCGCCTTCTTTTCTATTTATAAGAATTTAGGTAGTACCTGGCGCAACAACATCCATGATGCGATCAGAGATGGTAAGCAACCTTTTGTGAACAAGTCCTTTGCGGAAATGTGTTCTCTTGCTTCTGACTTGCAGCTGAATCCCCGCTCGCGTCATGATCAAGAAAACAAGAAGAGGCGTTATGAGAATGTGCGTAACGACCAAGGAAAGAATGTGTCCTCCTCTCCTCCTGACGTACCAAAATCCCGTGGTGCTGGTCCCTTTGGTAAATACCCTGGTGGCGGCATTTACTGTGATCGTGGTTGTGGTATGCAGTATCACCCTGCCCACCCATCCGAATGTCCTGTCACCAACAAGCCTGGGCCCTCCACTGTTGGTCGCCCTTCTCAGCACCATCATCACCACCGTCCCCAACACCAACGTCAAGGCTATGGCCACAAGACATACATAAGGCCAGTTCCTACTTCGCGTGCGGCTTCGGCCTATATCGCCCGCGTCAAGAAAGATGACGAAGAAAGACAGCTGTCCTCCTTGTTTAAAGGTCAGGCACAGGTCACTGACAAACTTCCTTGTAAGTCAAACAAAAGAAAAGAACTAAAGAAAGACGAGTATACTTTGAAAGATGAAATTAATGTCCCTCTCTATCTAGAAACAGAACCAATCCTTGCCTTGGTAGATAGTGGAGCCAATTTTTCTTCTGTTAATAAAAGATTCTGTCTAAAAAACAACATTTCGATTATTCCATACACGTATGATCGCTGTATTTTATTAGCAGATGCTGGAATGACAATTAAGAGTCATGGACACACACCTTTGTTGAATATCAAATATAATGGTACTTATTATAAATGCCAATTAGAGGTCATGGATCTTGCTTTTGATAGAACGATGTCAATTGGCACTGATCTGATGTCTACACTGGGTATCGGATACACTGGATTAGCTGTTGCATGGGATCCACCTTCAAAAGACATGGATGAAGACCCATTTAAAGATAAACCTACACCCAATGAAGATCCATATGGTTCTGTAGAAGAAAGAAACCACTTAATGCAACATATACAACCGGGAATTGATGCTAATCAAGCTATACCTTCTGATTCCTTTTGTACACACCCTGATGCTATGATTTACTTGGATACCCCAGATGATGCCGTTTGTTATCGAGCTCAATATCCCATTGCACATGCACTCAAACCGAAAATCAAAGAAACTGTTGATAAATGGCTAGCGGAAGGAATCATTACCACTGTACCGTCGAATGTCGACAATAGATGGAATAGTCCTCTCACTCTTGCACCTAAGAAAGATTTGCTCGGTAATTACACTGACAAAAGACCATGTTTAGATCCTAGACACATCAACAAATACTTAAAAGAAGACAAATTCCCTTTACCAAAGATCACAGAGATTTTTACTCGACTGGCAGGCGCTAATGTGTATACCACGTTGGATTTGACAAATGCATTCCATCGTTTCCCTATACATCCGCCCCATCAACACAAAACTGCCTTTACCTCGGTAGATGGTCAACAATACATGTTTAGAGGATGTCCCTTTGGCTTGAAACCCATCTCATCCAAATTTCAAAGAGTAATGACAGACCTCTTTAGTCGTGCACCTTTTAATACCTTTGTTGCTACCTTTATTGATGACATTGTCGTATTTAGCAAGAATATGACTGAACATACTGAGCACGTACAGCTAGTCATTGAAGAATTAACTGCCATCAAACTGATATTGAATCCAAAGAAGTGTCACTTTGCACAAAAGACTATATTTTTGTTGGGTTTTTGCGTTGCTGCTAACGGAGAAAAGTCGTTGGATCCTCGTAAAATCACAAATACCCAAGACTGGCCTATTCCTAAGACTGGGAAAGACATTCAACGTTTTTTGGGTTTAATCAACTACTTCAGAGAGTTCATTCCTTTAATCTCTACACTTACTGCACCTCTTGATGCGCTGCGTTCGCACGAAGGTCGTTTAGGAAAAAAGTGGACACCACAAGCAGAAAGAGCTTTCGACACTATTAAAGAAATATTGATGAGCGATCTCGTATTGCACACTCCAGACTGGAATTTACCTTTTCATGTCGCTACAGATGCTTCAGACGTGGGTATTGGAGCTGCTCTTTATCAAGAAGAAGAAAACAACAAGGTACGCCACATTGGCTTCATGGCACGGTCACTCACAAAGTCGGAGCGCAACTATGGTACCACAAAAAGAGAACTTTTAGCCATTGTTTTTGCTTTGAACAAGTTTCATCCTTATTTGTGGGGTCAACACTTTACTGTGCATACAGATCATAAAGCCTTGGTATATATCCATACACAAAAAGACTTGAACGCCATGCTGAACAAGTGGTTAGACACAATTTTAGACTACAATTTTTCTGTGGTTCATCTGCCTGGCATCAATAATATTTTACCTGATGCTTTATCACGCCTTTTTCCTCCTGCAAAAGAGCTGGTGGGGAGTATGATCGGCGATGAAGAAAAATCACAATCAGAAATATTTGCATCAGTATCATCTAATAAGATTAGCAGAGCAGCTAGTATAACATATTTAAAAGAAAATATGATGGAACCACCTACAGACAAAGAAAAGAAAGACATATTAGAAAAAGCACATTTATTTGGACACTTTGGTGCAGAAGCTATTGTGAAAGCCATACATAATAATGGTGTACACTGGAATAATATGAAAGAACAAGCAATAGAATTAATCAAAGCTTGTGCGCAATGTCAAAAGTTCAACATTGTAAAAACAGGATATAATCCTCACAGACCTGTACATGCTATGTTACCTGGTGATCATTGGGCAATAGACCTAGCTGGACCTCTACCAGTAACTGAAAGAAAAAACAAATACTTGCTAGTAATGATTGATATATGCAGCAGATTTGTAATTTTGAGACCATTACAAGACAAGACAGCTGAATCAGTTGTACAAACAATATTACCTATTTTTTGTGATTTTGGTATCCCAATTAATTTACAATCAGACAATGGTAAAGAATTTGCTAATCAAGTAATGGAAAGATTTAAAGCAAAAGCTGGATTTGATCATAGACTAATCACAGCGTATCATCCGCAAGCAAATGGTGCTGCTGAGAGAACAGTAGGAACAGCTATGAGAACAATCAAAAAAGCAGTTGAAGGAGTTGATCATGAATGGGATCTATATGTACCCTCAGTACAACTAGCTATAAATAACAAACCATCTAAAAGATTGGATACACCTCCATTCAACATAATGTTTGGAAGAAGATTAAATGATTTTAAGAATTATAATGAAGAAACGGGAGAAAAAACACCCTTAACAAAAGCAGAAGTCGATAAAAGAATTAAAGACTTAAAGAACATAATTTTTCCGGCAATTCAAGAAAGAACTGCTAATACTGTAAAACAGCAGAAGTTAAAATTCGATAAAAATAAAATGCAAAAAGACTTCCCAGTGGATAGCTATGTAAGAGTAAAGATACCAGCTAAACTCCGCTCAAAAATGGATGTTGTTTATGAAGGTCCTTATCAAGTGATTAGAAAAACACAAGCAGGAACCTATGTATTGAAAGATTTAGAAGGTGATAAGCTACACCGAAATTATACAATAGAAGAATTAAAAGAAGTTGAAATGCCTGGACATGAAGAAGAAGAAACTTATGAAGTGGAAAGGATTTTATCACACAGAAAAGACCCTGTCACACAGAGATATGAATATAAGGTCAAATGGTTAAATTATGCTGATATTCATAACACATGGGAACCAGAAAAGAACTTTCATGGTCAAGAAGTAATCACTCAATACTGGAAAGAATTAAGAGGTCATAATGTTCCTATACCCAAGTCCACCAAAAGAAAACAGCAGGAAACTGACAATGTAGGTGGAAGAAATAAAAAAGGAAGAAACAACCACCGTCACTCAAGAAAGTGAAATACGTCTAAGACTGGTGGGGAGTAATGTCGTATCCGGCATTGTTTATTTTTTATTTTTATTGATTGATTACATAAAGTAATCAAGTCAAGTTTTTTATTTTTTATTTTTGAAGAGATGATCGACATATGTCAAGACCCTGACAGTCGATCAATCACGTTTTTATTTTTTTATGATCGGGATTCAAATATCCAGATCAGTTTTTTTTTTATTTTGGAATCGTAATTTACTTTGTGAACACAAGAAAGAGACCAGCCAACCAGGATTCGTATATCGAATAAATGAAGCTGTGTCATCATTAATCTTTTTTTCTTTTTTAACAAGTGTGTGGGTAATCTGATATTTCTTTTTTCTTTACTCTTATTTTTATAATAAAAGGTTACTTTTCAAACTCGTATTCCATATACTATATACATATCACACCAACACCACAAGGATTATCATTGAAACAACATCAATGTGATAATTACCGAAACTAGCAGTAACATGATGGTGGTGCAAACTTGAATACCTTTCAAAGGAGCGCCTAGTCACCTGCCCCTGACCGGTTTGTTCATCGAAAATCTAACCGATCGAGTATCCGATTCTTATTACATGTAGTCCAAAACAAAAATGAAAACAGTTTTCTCTTTTTTTTTTTATCTTCCTTCTAACTTGAGAGAGCTCACCTACAACACAGCAAATCAATATCTTTTTTTCCTTCTTTATCTATAGACACGGCATAAGAATACACCACAATGACTTTTCATATTGTACTTGTGGGTTTTTTTATACTTTATCCATTCCTTTGTTCTGCCCAAGTCTCAAAACCGCTACCTCGATGGGCCAATAGTAAGATCTCTCCCCTCAAAAAAAACATATCGGGATTTGAAATGTTTTAATGCATGAACTTTTTTTTTTTTTTTGGGAAGGTTGTATCATATTAGCAGGATCACTTGTATGTTTTGGAGGAGAGCAGCAATCAGGCATACTATCTAATGCAGTTTTTAGTTTGAATCTTTACCATGACTGGGATACAACACAACCCTTATGGGAACAAATTAAAACGCCGCAGTCCATCACACCACGTGCCTATTTTGCCTCGGGTGCATGTTGGAATCAGGGATTCGTCGTCGATGGCGGAAAAACAAAAGATCTTGATAATAATGGATCACATACATTGGCCACCTACTTTTATGATGTGGAAAAAAGAACTTGGTTTATTCCGCCTATAAAGGGCATTTCCACTTTACCGCCAAGGTATGAAACCCCCCCCCCCCATCGGTTCCCTTTTCGGTAAATCATTAACATGACAATTTCTTGACTATAGAAAACAGCATACAGCCACATCTGATTATCAAGGTCGGATTTGGATGTGGGGTGGAGTCAGGTAAATCCACACGACAGATTCCTATAAAACCGCCAGATTGATGATTTGTAATTCTCTCAGTTTTTTAACTCTAGTGATTCATCTACTTTGAAAGGATCTGTGACAACCTATTATAGTATTTGGACTGTTCTTGACACAAATGTAAGTAGATGATGATCCAAGATGCTTTTGTTGAACTCTCTCTCTTTTTTTTTTTTTCCTATCAGACATGGATGTATAGTACACCTCTTGTTCATAATGAGAGTCCCTCACCCAGAATCGATCATACAGCCACATTGATCACCAATCAAGAAATACTTGTGATGGGTGGCATGATTTTCACCAAAAACGTGACGGATCCTTTAGGAAGTCAAACCCTTTTACCTGTATCTATGAATCAAATCTTGATATACAATACTGAATCTGGTGAATGGAGAAATCATACCGCCGGTGGTAATATTCCTGCTCCTCGGCGTGGGCATTCTTCCGTTTTACGTAATATAAAGCTCAATATGCAAAAACATTATACTCATCCGTTCATGTTCAATATAGATCGTGATTATGGTGGTGTTGTTGTCTTTGGCGGGGGTACACCTGGTAAGTAAGATTCATGCCAATGACGGAGTATGAAATGAGGAGGTTAAATTTTGCCAAAGCTTTGAGATTTCCCACCTTGCTTACTTTTTTTTTTCCCCCTTAACTTTGATAGATGACAATCAAGTGATGCTTAACGATGTATTTGTCTTACAACTTGACAATCTAGAATGGAACTCGCCTTCTATTACAGGCGCACCTCCTAAACCAAGGAAATATCATCAAGGTAGAGAGAAAGAGAGAGAGAAGGGGATTAACCAAAGTCAATTCACCTTCTTTTTTTTTTTTTTTTTTTTTTTTTTTTTTTTTTTTTTTTTTTTGTAGCAAATCTAATGGACAATTTGATGTTGGTTACCTTTGGTATGGAATCAGAAGACGTTGGATATAACGATATACATATCTTGGATACTGGGAATTGGGAATGGATTTCAAGTTACTCACCAAATGCTGCTTGGTTATCAGGTAATCTCACATCGACCAGTGGTGTGATTCGAAACAGTACGGGTAATTATGGTAATCCTTATACTGGTCTTCCAAAAGATTCCAATGGACATTCTTATACTTGGGAAGATCCAAACTTCAAACCGGATCCTGGTGGTACACAAGCAAGTCCAAATGAATCTAGAATCAAGGCAGGTGTTGTGGCAGGTGTTATCAGTGGTGCTGTCGTAGTGGTAAGTCATTCATACTTCATGGGCCAGGCTAAAATTGATCTTCTCTTTATATAGCTTGGTGGTGGTATCTTTCTTATCCTAAGCAAGATGGTCTATCAAAAACGACGCTTGAAGAACCAGCAACAGCAGCAACACGTATCAATAACACATAAAATAGATCATAAGCATGATGGTATTATTACTTTGACCGACCTGGGTAATACTTGGTTTGCTAAACCTGATAATCGGTCTTCTTATGCACATGCTTATGATGATGGGGAACAACATAAACCAAATGAACATGACCACACCACTGATGTAGTATAGTTATATATTCACCCCTTGTCCTATTTGTATGTATATATTATATAGATATATATTCCCTCCCCCTTTCTATGTTATGATAATTATTGTAACCTTTGTATCATTAAAGAACTATGTCGATTGGATATAATGAATCTCTTGTGATAATAATAATAATAAAAGACAATGTGTATATATGTTTTATTGTATAAAGAGTGATAGTGGATGTTAACAAGGCTAATAGAAGGGTATACTATGCTAACTATTTACAGCCAGACAGGTTGGTAGATCGGATCATAATTTACATTTTCATGATCAAACGTTTCTATAAACTACAATAAAAGAAGATGAATATAATTTTTTGTACATTTCTATACTTACTTCTTGATCAGCCAGGACTTTTGTACCAGCAAATTTTCGATATTCATCAAATATACAAGTCATTGACCAATTTTGGATTTTTCGAAGACAACCAACAAGACATCCTATCCGATGTTTCCCTTTCAAACAATGAATCAGCACTACAATAAAAAGGCCTTTCATGAGTATCATCACATAATGAAGAAGGGAGGGAGAGGGGTATTATTACCTGGATGACTACGTTCATCTAATAGTTTGACCAGAGCACGAGAGATATCATCCTTGTTGACTTCGACAAATGGTTCCTTGTTCCCTTCCATTCGAAAATGAAGTACATCAATACCTTCATGTTCAACAAAGTGTTTCATTTCAGGTGGATAGTCTTCCACGGCAAAGTACCTATATAAAGATGAGTCAGTCAAGTCAGTCCATTCTTTTCAAACTACCTACATGATTGTTTTTAAACCAAGTTTTCTTAAAAAAGAAAAGTTTTGCTTGTTGGGGTGACCTGATCGATAGACACCAGTAGCTACCATGGCGAAATTGAGAGGTGGGACAAGTGGGAATCCTGGTCGAGCAAAACAAATGGAGCAAGCATCTTGACTATCGGAGCGGACATGTCGTGTGTTGTTGGTACTATTTCTTTTATACGGTGTGGATTCATCTTCTATCGTTTGGACACCAATAGTTGGCATTGTTGGAGGGAAAAGAGATGGGTCGAATTTGTATTTTTTTTTTGTGTGTTTTATAGCCCACAGCTAGCGGCGTTTTAATAAGTTTCAACTGCTTTTTTTTTTTTTTTTTTTTTTTTTTTTTTTTTTTTTTTTGATAGACATGAGGCAAGTAGAGTTAAAAAGATACAATGGGTAAAAGTTTTTATTTGTAAGAAGAGACAATAGGGGATATATATATATATATATATATATATATATATATATTAAGTGGGGGGGGGATCAGCTATACTAGTGTCATTGGATCAGAATCAAGCACGAAGGAATTTACCAACAATATGTAAACCAAACACACTGGCAATAAAGGTAAGTGAGAGGACCAAAACAACCACAGGATCACTAGAATAAAACAAAAGTCAAATTGGATGATGTTGGGTTTTCTTTTTTATACCGACTTACACACGAAGACCAGGAGAGTCATCAGAGTAAATTCGCATCATGCTAGAAGTACTTCCACCAGGCATAGGTCCTCGAGCAGCATTTTGGTTAGATCGAGAAGTTACTCGTTTTCTATAGACATGAATAAAATGAGTCTTCTTTTCAAACCATGCCTCACCTATTTTCAATCCACCTTACCTGAATGTGCCTTTGGGAGTCGAAGATGCTGGAGAATCGGCCTAGTATCACAAGTATAAAGTGCCAGTTAAACAAAAGTATGGATCACACTGCTTCACCCAGTGAGCACAACAACAACAAGAACATCTTGTTCATCACATCAACTTACCATTTTGAATGGAGAGAAGGATGAGAAAGAAGAGCAAAAAAAAGAGAAACGCGGGGAAATGATTTATATTGGCTGTGTGTCAACTTGATTGGAGAAGCAAGGCTTGAATTACAACTCCGTTACAGGCTCAGAATTTTTAAAAAAAGAATCCCTTCAACCTGATTCGAACAAGTGACCTAAGGATGACAATTTCATTACAGTCCTCCGCTCTACCAACTGAGCTATAAAGGGTTCAACTGACATGTCAGTTTGTATGTAAGTGAAAAATCAGACTTATCGGAATTTGAAATAACAATCACGTGAGTGCCTTACTTGGTTGTTATGTACTAGAATAGTTTAGTAGAATAGACGAAGTAGAATAGAATAGAGTATGTTAATGATTGATCTTTATTCGAAATAAAATATACGACTATTTATACTATTGCTATTGTTATGAAGAATACTAAAATGGAATGACAATAACATATAAAAAGGGTTGTTGTTGGTAAACAGAGATACAAAAGAGGTTATTGTTGTCTTTGCCATTTAGGTACTTCATAAGATCTCCGCTTCTTGCGGCGCTTCGATCCTGCTGGTATAACATTTGGTACTCCGCGACTATCTAGGCTTAAAGTTGGTCTGACGCCGACAGACATGGAGTTTTGTATGTACTATATATTTTACCTTTATATATTAAAACCCCGACAAATTATGATTGGTGCTGGATAAAAATGTCGGCGGCGGGGTTGGGTGTGATACTATTAAGGTGGGGTCTTTCGGAAATGCGTCTTCTTTTCTTCTCTCTCCCATCCGTTTTTTTAAATGTTATTATCTATATAGAGTCAACTAAACCTCGTATTAAATCTTCGATTTATACGAAAACGAAAAAGACAAGGGGAAAAAAAGATCTTGGGCTTGCAGTGACATTTAAAATCCCGGCGATGAAGATCTGGGTCCCTCCTTTTCTTTTCTTTTTATCATAATGATTCAACTGATGCCATCGGAACATACTGACATAAAAAAGGTAAACCAATATATATAAAGCGGGTGGAAAACAAATATAATTATACTCGACCTCTCATCTTCCTTTGAATAACTTGATCTCTGTAGGTGATGTCAAACATCCTTGCAACACTTGTCTGTCTCTTTAGTAATAGAAATATGTAGTGTTATAGAACTTTTATATTATCAAACAGTATATTAATAAAATAATGATTTACCATAATAATATCAATATATATTAACTTTTTGATACTCTTTCTTCTTATGTGTTACACTGGACTTGGGCGGCATTTCAATATGTAGACTTCTGTAGTTGCCACACACTGATCCATAACGCCAAGCTCCCATATGGCATACGCTTTTGATGTTGCAATCTTTTGTCTGAAATCATCATGAAATGGTGTAGTGGTCACCACGAGATCTTGGTCTTACGTAAAGAAGAAGAAGAAAAAAAGACTTTTAAACAAGATTCTGGTTACAAAACAGAGGCCTATCGGTCATAGATAAAGTAATATAAAAGAATAAGAATGGGATTGCTTACTTTTGATTTCTATCATATAAGATCATAAATCCGGGATCTAAAAATGCATGGTATACATTGAGAGCTGACAAGCCCATGTTATTAAAAGTACAACAAAACACCAGAAAAGGATGTGTGCTCATAAAAAATTGCAGTTGGCTAATTAAACATACAAAACGGCATAGTACTGTCATGTAAAATTTAAAAAAAAAATCCTTCTTTTTCGCTTTAACAAGGACCAAAACTTGGTCTCATTGTACTTGAATATACTACAGTGGAGCAAAATGATATAAGAAGATTTTTATTAATATAGTTTATAGGTATACATTAATTACAAATAACTACTAGTTAAGCTAAACTACATTTATCCAGTTACTGATACCAGTCTGCCCTTGTTGTATGTCGTATGTTGGTGTATCAATTTCGTCCATGATGACTGGTTATATTCTTGATTATAAACAGAATCTTGTTGTAGAGACATGGGCTAGTCGAGGACAATGCTTTATCAATTGTTGTAATCCATCTGCAGACACCCCTTGACTATAATCGAGATCCAGCCGTTCCAGGTTATTCGCATACTTGACGATAGCATCCACCAAAGATCCATCGAGACGGCATTGAATCAAACGAAGCGCGACAAGACAAGGATGATTTTGAATAAAAGCTACCAGCATCCCATCCGGATCACCAAACCCAGTGAGAGTCAGTTCCTGTAATTGCAGCAAGTCATCGGTTGGTAACCAGTCTCCAATACTACTCGTCATTGTCAAGCTGGTTGGTGAGATACCGGTGGATAAACTGAGATGGGTCAGTTGGTGAAAGAGTCCCAGATGAGTAGCCGATCGCCACCAATGGTTGCCGGTAATTGTCAGTCGTTTCAAGCCACACTCTTTGAGCACCAAAAGAGCATTGGTGGTGAGACCTTCGCAAAAGGTCAACGTGAGCTGTTCAAGACGAGGACAATGACGAGCCAGAGATTCCATGGCTTGATCCGATAACTTGCTGAGAGCCACCAATTCCAGTTTGACAAGTCGAGGACAAAGTTGAGCCATTCGGTCCATGTGTTGGTCCGAAAGTCGAGCACGAATAAAAACAGATTCCACAAATGGGGTATGCGATACCAATAACAGGATATGAGTGCTAGAGTCGCGGAATGTAAAGCAAAGTTGTCGAATATGATGGCCTAATGGAATAGAGTCAATACGATGTTGATGGTGAGCCCACTGAAGATTCTTGAGAAGAGTAGATGTCGCACGTTGATTGTGTCCTTGACGATGGAATGCCCAGGGAGTGTGCCAAAGGTGTGGAATCGTTGTCAAGTAGAAGCTTTTGTTGACTAGTGTGCATTGGTATAGATCGCTGTGTTTTTTTATATGAGATAAAATCAGTTCCACCAATTCTAAAGGAAGGCGATTCATGATTTAATTGAGAAAAGAAAGGAGGAAGAAAAAAAAAAAAAAAAGGTAGCAGGCACCCCTTTTTAGTTTTAATCGCCAAGCGGGGTTATAAATTTAGGTGTGCGAGACAACGATTCTACCTTGACTATGCCACGGGACCTATAATCTGAAGATCTCTTGTCCAAAAAATAAAAAGGAATCAATAATAGATACTTTCAAGTCTTTAACATGAGTATTCACGATTATACTGGAATTTATTCACAATCATACTACAGATTGTAGCAGTAAGCAAGGTGGAGTTCCCTGGCTTGATATCTAATTATCATTTGCATATCACTTTTGATCAGTGACAAAGTAATGCGTATGTAAAAAGATCGACTTTTACTATCTCTATATCAAGGATTGTCACTCGACCAAGTCAGGTTTCACAACGCATGAATCGGGGTTCGAACTGTTGTTTATCATCATTCCAAGAACACCAGTGAATGTCATGGATTATATCTATGTATTAAAAAACTAAATCTGTATTGATGTGTGTTGGAGAAATCTATGCTGGCATGAGACATGAATGCAACTTGAATGGTACTTTTCTGTTTAGTGGTTGAATTGGCAGATCAAGGATCACTGAAGTCCTCACTATATCGATTTTACAACTAAAAGGCATAAAGACCAAAGATGTATGCAAGTCAACCTTTTCATGGGAATTACAAAAGTTGAGTATCGTAATTATGATTGAAATTGTATGGTGAGTATCAGTTATTACTTTGAATTACGAGTAAGCGCGGGATTTAAAATCAGCATATGCTGCTCCTGACAAGTTGACCATCTTTAAAGGGATTAGCTCTTGTAACAACCTCTACTTGCTGTAGTAATTAAAAGTAAATCATTATTCATGTAGAATGATTGCACGTGAGCATATTCAAGTATTATTATCTATTATAGAGAGAGGCCTCATATCAAGGAAAAAGAGATGTTTTAAAAAGTCAATTTCAATACCCTTCAGGTGACGAACGATGAAGGTAACTTTTTTTTTCTTTTCTTTTTCTTCTTCTTCTTTATGGACACCAATTATCGAAGCATCCCATTTGAACTACTGGAGTTGATTATAACTCACGTTGGTGATAAGAAGGATCTACTACAATGTACTTTGGTCAACAAACTCTTTTATGTGGTGGCAAACCCAAAATTATGGCATTCACCCATTCATTATGTAGGCTCATCTAAATACACAGTGAAACCAGTTTTGAATAGTCTCCAACTAGCCGACTCTTGTTCTCACCTCCATCCAGTGCCATTGGGCTCTTATATACGCAAGTTATCATTTTGCTATACGTATTATCACCAGTCTGGTAATTTGCTTGGTGAGTCACCCTGGGACTTGATCTCATTGCTGGAACGGACCTCAAAAGTCGAAGAATTAATACTTGAAGGAAACGCACTCACGGACGAGCACATGAACAGAATTGCTTACCTTTGTCCACAGCTCACAACACTCACCTTGATCAACACGTATAGTATTACTAGCGACGCCTTAAAACTGTTTGGCCGCACCTTATCCTCACTCAGTCTCTCCATCTTCAGTCACAGCCAACTCACAATGGCACCCATTCAAGGCTGCCTGCTAAAGAAACTGACTCTCACTGGATTTGGATCGAACAAATATCCTCTACGTGGTATTCCACTACAACACTTTGTGGAAGCGCTCTCTCAACTCGAAGAACTCGAACTGCGTGACTGTAAGGTGAGCGCTGATGTGAGGATTTGGAATTTGAAGAACCTACGTCGACTGAGTTTGGATTGTAAATGGAGGTTGACTACTAGATGGCTTGAAAAAATGATTGTAGCTTGTCCTCGTCTGGTTTATATAAAGTCATATCGCTCCCTGCGGGTTACATTGTACCAGGATGGTATCAGCAAGATTCGACGCGGTACCGCTTTTTTGTCATGTTTTGGTGGCCTAATGGAATCATGGTCTTACGTAGCTGAATCGGGGCAGATGTAATATCTATAGTGTAGCTTTACTCTTTTATGATTATTTGATGTCTTAATAAAAAACAGACTTGATACTCTTATTGACTTGTATTACATTGATGGGTGAAAAGGCCACCTGTAAAATGGTCAAAAGATATTTGAACGCAGACGTTGGAATCCTTTGACTGACTTTTTTCCCCCAAAAATTAGAGAGTATCTCCAGTCAAACAAAGCGACCAAACTCAGTCTTACCTTGGGGTTTGAATGACTCCAATTATTTTTGCATCATGCCCATACATATTAAATGTACAGCACAGTATATAGAAAAGATAGTAAGAATAGTAACTTGTATTTTATAAAGAAAAGAGCGATGATGGACCGGAGGAGTGTGAACAGCTTGAGTTAGATTGGGTCATTCGAGTTAATCGTATTGGGAGAAGAACTGATTCCCTATGGTCGAGATTATACAAGTTGCTTTATAGAAGGCTCACTGTAGCAGATTACCAACAAGTGCATTGATTCATGCATAAATACAACCCCCGACTCCTACCCCTTTATCCGGAAAAAATGAACCGAGGACGCTAACCTTCTAAAATTGAAATCCCGCCATTTTATATTTCTGAAACCTTCCTCATTCCCCCTTTCTTTCTTTTGCCTTTTTTTTTTTTTTATACTTCATCTTCATCATCATTGACATTCTTCTTGGGCAACATTGACGAAAGGTATGATTTGTATTATTGTACCCTTGTCAGCAATCAAATGTACTTAATCACATACCCTCGATTGTGGCCAAGACGAGCTCAACTGGATTTTTAGCAGCTGTCCTCACCTACGAACATTCTATATAACGAACAGGGATCTCGAATGACTTGCTTTGCTTTGTTATTTTTTTTATGGTACTCAATCTTTGGCGGCTTACAACGGCGTGGCTGACATTCTTCTTCAAATCCCATTCTCTTCTCGGAAGCATCCAACTCGGGCATGGCATCTTCACCTGCCAAACTTGAAACCACTCGCTCTCGGAAAATACAACAGTCTCACCTATCACCCCTTACGAAAACAGATCAAGGACAGTCCCACATTGCTTTATATATATACTTCAGTTAGAGCATTTTATGACTATTGGTAATTACCTCACCGGGATGACCATTTGGATAACAGCTTGGATCAGCAGGAAATACAACACATATGGCACAGGGGTACCAAGCTACACGGTCATAACCGCCCGTCTTTCCAGTATATCGGTTGAAACATTTCTTGGATCAACATGACATTGTCCTCATTCGGCGCGGTGACACAGTGTCGTAATTTTACCGACCCTCTATAGGAACCGTGTAGAAATCAAGACTGTTTTGGATGTGGGGCTAGTGGATGGTCATCGTCGGATTTATTTTGTAGTTTAGTCTTTGATTGTGTATATAATATGTAGTATATACTCTATCTTTTTTAAATAAAGCGCTTTTAAAACATTCATATATTAGCAATGTTTAATGGAATTCCATGACTTTCTACCAGGGGTGAGTACTGTAACTGTCTTTGTGAATGTCGTAGGACAAAATGATGGTCTTTAACATAGTCATATATATATAAAGGTCAGCCAAAGAAAAGGCAAATGGAAAAAACAGGTACAAGCAAAAAGTATCACATACGGATCAAAAGGTTGCATGAAATCGGGTTTGAATTTCTTTCTCCCCAGAAAAAGAGAAGGAAGAAGAAAAGAATGGAACATTCATCCTTTCTAACGTTGATAAACCCAGTCATATGTTTATCCTTTCGTTGCTTATATCTTCGTCTTCATGATCATACATACCTTTCGATGCAACCTGCTTCTTGGGGGACTCCTTTCTCAAAGAGCAAAGCAGAATTGATCAAGATACGATCCCAATTCACTTTTTTCTTTTGATGGATGGATATAGCCTATTACGATCATTTCTATTATGCACTTTTTAAGCGTCCCACGCCTTTTCTGGATTTTAATCGGCGTCTGAAAAACCCGGTTCAAACTGGTGTCTAATTCTGCGTAGGCGATATTTTCTTTCTTTTCCCCAATCTCATTTCACCATGGCTGCATCTCCTCCTCCCGTTACTAATGGTTCTGTCATTGCTGGCTACTTTGTCAACTGGTAAAGAAGAAAAAAAAAAGTTAAAGGAATGACAACATTCGTCTCACTGTTTTTCTTTTAAATAGGGGCATCTATGCTAGAAACTATAATGTCACTGACCTTGCCAAGAATGCTGAATGTTTGACTCATATCTTGTATGCCTTTGCCAATCTAGAACCTAGTGGTCAAGTCGTCCTTGGGGTAAGTTTGACCTTTGATCCCGACTCACTCATCTCCTTCATCTCTTTCTCTCTCTCTTTTTATTTTATTTTATATAGGACGTCTGGGCCGACAAGGATAAACATTTCCCTCCTGGTAAGATGACTTCATCCTATCGTTCTCACTCACTTTTTACTAATTCACCCTTTTTTATATTAGAACAAACTGTCGATGGAAAAGGGGATCCATGGTCTGATAATGATTCTGGTAATCTCTATGGTAACTTTAAGCAACTATATCTTCTCAAGCAACGACATCGGCACCTTAAAGTGTCTCTCAGTATCGGTGGTTGGACCTGGTCGACTAATTTTGCCACGGTGGCTGCAGATCCTTCCAAACGGGCGGTATTTGTCCGTTCAGCAGTCCAACATTTAGCCGACCTTGGTCTGGATGGCATAGGTAAAATATAAATATAAATATAAACATAAAGAATGATGATAACACTTTTTATTATAGATATTGACTGGGAATATCCGAAAACCGAACAAGAAGCACTAAGTTATGTGCACTTACTCTACGAACTCCGACTGGCCTTGGATGCATACCAACAACAATGGCGACAAACCGATCAAGCTCGACTGATTCTCTCTTGTGCGGTACCATGTGGTGCGTCCAACTACCGACTACTTCGACTAGCCGACATGACGCCGTATGTCGACCTCTTTTACCTGATGGCGTACGATTTTGCAGGCAGCTGGGACTCGCACACTGGCCATCAATCCGCCCTTCACGGCCAACCTGGCACCTTACATTGTCACCAAGCAGTGACGGATTACATTGCTGCCGGTGTACCACCACAAAAACTCGTATTTGGGATCCCCGCCTATGGTCGAGGGTTTACCAACACGACGGGACCTCATGCAACATATCAAGGCACACCTGACGGATCATGGGAAAAAGGGCAATACGACTACAAGGCATTACCACGACCGGGGGCTCAGGAATGTCATGATCACACCGTGGGGGCATCGTGGTCTTTTGATCCTCAGCAACGCGAATTCGTCACCTACGACTCACCGGTCGTTGTCCAGGCAAAGTGTGATTATATCAAACGGACGGGAATGGCTGGGGCGATGTTTTGGGAATTGTCGGCTGATCATCCGGTGGGGCATCCACGAAGTCTCGTCCATACTGTCCATCGGGCGCTGGGGGAGCATGGTTTGGATACCATGCCGAATCATTTGGATTATCCTGCTAGTCAATATGCTAATATGCGCAACTCGATGCGATCCTAGTTGGTAGTTAGAAATAGTTTTGATTAAATCTTGTAATAAATAAAAATTTGTATGTTTTATCAATCATGTCTTTTATCACTCGTAATACATAGCGTTGGGGCGTGGAAATTTAAAATTCCGCATTCATGCTGGATGCATGCTGTTGGATGGGGTGAAAGAAAAGCTTGTCAATGTCATTGAAGATCCGTCACTTGATACCCACATGAGATGATTCTCCAGTCAATGTTGTTTTGAAACCATAAAGATGGCGGAAATTGCATACAAACAAATAAGTTTCCAAACCCGATATTTTCTCTCTCTCCCTCTCTCTTTCTTTCACTTTTACTTTCTTCTTCATGCCCCAAATCATCAATTTACTTTTACTGGTAGCAACACTCTCTCAAACAGTTATAAGTATACAACAACCCCAACAACAGTCGTTTACTAAACTATTACCGTTCACCAGCACTTGGGCTACTCGACTTGATTACTTTTACAACACATGGGGTCACCTTCACTACTTGGATATTGAAGAAAAAGAACAACAATGCGCCTATTCACTTCCTGATTTCGATTGTGATCCCTATGACATGGAGGACGGCATAAAACATCGAGACGCTTACCACTTACGTCCAAAGGTATAAAAAAAAAAAAAAAGTTGTCGGTCTATTCACCTTACTGTTGTCTCCACTCACTCTCTATTATTTTAATTTATTTTATTTAGGATATCAAGGCAGTGATTGCTTTGGGTGACAGTATTACGGCAGGATTTGGTATGTTATCTGGTCGACCTCCATTTGCATCAGCATGGGAATACCGTGGTAAAGTGTTTTCGATGGGTGGCGATCCAAACATCTCGTATACTTTACCTGCCTTCTTTTCCCCTGATATAATCGGTGCTTCTACTGGTGTCACAGTGCCACTGTCCCAAGGATCGGCTTTAAATAATGCGGTTAGTAAAAAAAACAACAACCCCATCATCACCATTGATAAAATGAACTCATTCTCTCTCTCTCTAGGTCAGTGGATCCAAGGCACAAGATTTGGATCATCAAGTCACCCGACTGGTCCGACAACTTGATCATCCTACTTACCAGGCTTTAAAATCACAATGGAAAGTTATCACTATCCTCATCGGCGCTAATAATGTCTGTGTCCTTTGTACGCCACCCATCACTAGATTACCAGGTATGGCTGATGTCGATCTCTTTGAAACTCATGTACGGTCAACTTTGGATCGATTACATAATGAAGTGGGGAAATCCTTCGTAAATTTAGTCGCCCTTTTTAACGCAAGTTGGACAATAACAATAACAATAAAAATAAAAAAAAAAGATATTAATGCCTTTCTTTTTTTTGGGGGGTAGGTAGGTATCAAGTGTTTATGAAGCTTCTCGTGGAAATCAGTATTGTGAAATGGTTCTTGATCCTTCTCATATGGTGATCTGCTCCTGTCTTCAAGCAGATGATGAAAAACGGCAAGGTAAACAATAGAAGCGTGGTTAGGTTATCTAACTATTGTCTTTATATATATAGCGGCTGACCTCGTGGTGAAAGGCTATAACGATCGACTTGCATTAATAGCACAAGAGTACCAAGAATTGCACGACCCTGACTTTGCTGTATCTTATCAACCTGGATTCACTTTCTTCCCAGTAGGGAAATATAAACAACGATATCTCAGTGGCATTGATTGGTAAGGAATTGAAAAAAAAAAAAGAGGGAAAGAAGGGAGGGGAACTAATTGATATTAACAACCTTTATTTACAGTTTCCATCCAAATCGATGTGCGAATCAGGTGATGGCTACAGTACTATGGAATGTAAGTGTTTTGTGGTATGATGGGGCAATGGATTTAACTTGGTTTTTTTTTCTTTCTTAGAATATGTTCTCGAATCAAGCCGAGAAATTCCAACCTTATCATGTAAGCAACCTTACCTTTGTCTGCCCTGGACCTGACCGGCCTTACTTGCAATAGTCTATACTTTTATATATATATATATATATATATACAAATCAAATACTAATGACAATAAAAAACCCCATATATCATATTACACATTGACCCTTTGTTGGTAGTATGTTTATATAGACCCTTGCTGGTGGGACAAAAAACAAAGTGTCGGGTTGCAAATTGGTTATATTTTGTATCACCCTCATATCTTTATTATTTTATTTTACTTCTTCTTTCCCACTCTTTTCAAATCTACATTCTAAACATACTCTCCATCCCCCCTTCCTCTCCCTTAAATATAACTACAAATACACCATGTTTCGCCATCGTATCAATTCCTCCATTACTGAAGAACCTACACATTCTTCTTTCCAATCCGGTAAAGCTTCCATCATTGGCATGCGACCAAGCGAACCGTCTCGGGATTCTTGTACCAGCTCCACCTCCTCCACCTCCTCCTCGATTGATTCCACCTACTATTACGATCAACCTCAACAACAAGAATACCAATACCAATATGGGGACAATCTGAATCGACCTTCACCACCTTTGACACCACGAAACGATGAACCATTAACGATCGAATCAATGTCAGCAGTTATTGCCGCCGCCGTGCAAATGTCAGCAACCACAGGTACCAAATCGTCCCTTTCCATGGGTCATGCATCTATTAAACCACAAGAAAAACAAACACAAGGAGGTGACGATAAAGTCAAACGACGATTCTCCTTATTCTCTTGGAAGAAACAACAACAACAGGAACCTCCTGCTTTGGTGGAATCGACGTCAACAACCACAATCACTTCTTCTCCTCGCTCGTCTTCTACGGTGGATGATGGGTTGGATGAATTGGCATATCGAGGTATTCAAATCAAGGAAATAAAAACTACTTTGAAACCAATGGTCATTCCCTCTAATGTCGCTAATCCCATGCCTACTGTCAAATTGGAACGACCTGGATTTGCTCGTATCAACTATTAGCTAATTCCCCCCCACACACACACACCTATTCATTTATTTATACCTTCTTTATTACCTCATCCATCCCCCCACCCCTTCTTTATATTAGGAACTGGTTTTTTATTTGTATGTATGCACTTTTTTATATATAATAAAGTCGTCCTTTTTTTTTTTTTAATTTATTTATTGAAAAAATGCTTGTCGCACCTGAATAAACCAGGTATAAGTTTTTTTTTTTTGAAGACCTTGTCGCTTTTTGTGGTTTTGACTTGTCGCCAAAGGGGCTTGTCTGGCCATGTATCCTAATGTTATATGTAGAGTATAAAGACAATGTAAAAGACAGTGGTATAAACAAAAACGAAGTTTATTGGCAAGATCATAAATTGGGTATTCAATATCGTTGTGGGTTGTGGTTCGTTCCTAATTTGTCAATGAGAGCATAAAAGTCGGAGATGGGAACTGTCATCAGTACCACTTGATTCAACATTGGGAGTAGCATTGCAATGGTTCCAAAAGCAGCAACTAATTTTGGACAGCATAACAAGGTCCATGAGAGGGGCAAACGAGTGCGGGTCCGACAGGGAGGAGGCAACGGTCATGGCACCAATTTCAGTCATCGTGTACAAGTGTTTGTGCTGCTTACAGACCAGGAAGATCATAAAAGCAAGACAACCATCCAAGTGCCATTTGTCAGTGTCCCTTTTTGAGGTGATCCCCAGGCGAAGTGTCCATGCAAAGAGAGTGTTTGGTGGTAGAACTGTTTTCGAGCTTGACTTCACCAAAACCAACAGGATAACTGCAATCATGCTGCATCAGTGTTAAGATGATTGCGTCGGGTCGGATTCTCCTTCAGATGGTGATTTATTGGCCTATCAGAGTGCGACATTTCAGTCTTGGCCCGCATCATAGCAAGTCGCTTGTAGTCCAAGTTCAACAGTCGATTTCGCGGCAGCTTGTTCAGACTAGCATAAAAAGAAGTGATAAATAATTGGAGTCACATTTCAAAAACACAATCCCCTATGACTTTTTATATTACTAATTACCGATTGGGAGTTCCTTCCACAACGTTGGCCTTGTTACCAGTCATGCGAAATAACGAACAAAGACTAAGTGTTCCTTGACGTCCGTTGTATTAGTTGGTGTAGGGAAGTGATCCAGGCAAATCAAGCGATTCTTTTGCGACATTATTCCTTTTTCAATGTCGGCCGTGAATCCAAGTGGTAGGAGCGTCTTTGTCATCAGATGGCATTTGAAGACGAGGTTGCAATCCTTGATTCGTTGGAATACGGCAGCCAGGTCTTCAAGAAGTTGGTCAAAGGGTGGTGAGAATACAGTAATGTCATCGATATAAGCCAGGGCACAAGAGTGTAGAGGAGCCAAAGTCATTGAAATCATACGTGAGAACACCGAGGGACCATTGGCAATTTCAAAAAGCATGACAGTATACGAGAAGTTCCCAGAAGGAGTTGTTATAGTGAGTTTGTCGATGGAGTTGAGGTGTACAGCAATTTAATGAAATCCCTTTAACAAGTCGAGAGCTGATAGCCAAGAAGATTCTGCCAATTGATCCAAAAGGTAGGGTAAAAGTATCACGGACGGTAACTGTATTCCTGCCCAATCGAGTGAGTTTTGCGATGGACCTTCTTCATGTTGGGCATTCCTTCGCCGAGCCATTGGTTGATTGATTCGTCGACACACATATACCTTCCAGGTTGCATAGTAGGAGCCATATGAATGTTGAAGGCACCTATAAAAGATTGAGCCTAATACAAGGCATCCGCATTCGCTCTATAAAAAAGATAAAAGTAGTAGTGAATGATCAGTATATCGACCAATATTAGGTGAATTTATTTTATATACTTACAGATCACCTTTAAGGACGACAAACACATGCAGCAGAGTATCGTTAACAAAGCGGTTCATTGTCATGAATTCGGTAAAGTCGACGTTGATGTGGTAAGGGCTGTCGCTTTTCCTCCAGTACATTTTCTTGTTGTGGCTGTTCACCATTGTCGTAATGATCAGCAACATGATCCAAGGTCCAATCCAGATCAAGTCCAAATACCGACCTACGTGTTAGAAAGATAAGTAAAATGGAAGAATCGAGATAAATACAATCATGTAGCAAAAAAGAGGCTAGTAAAGGAGAAGAGAGGAAATCTTGTGTCGGGACTGATTCTGAGCGGTGTTTTAAAGGATTTAATATCAACATCCAGAAGGGACACGGAGGGATTTCGTGCCAAAGATTGCAGGATTCGATAAAGTGGATATGTCACCAGCAAAGGTAAAGCCAAAAACTGTGTATAGTCCAAAAGATAAAAGATGGTCAATCATTGTAAATATATATACTAATTGTAAAGACTAAAAACAGGAAGAGAGTAACAAAGGATAAAAGGAAAGATGAGAAAGAAAAAGAAATAACAACAATCAAATATGGAACATGGTGCATTTAAGGTGTTGAGTTCAATGCCGACAGGCGTGTGAATTCAATTGTTTCATTCACTGACCACAAATCTGTTCCGATTGTTTATTGTTTTGCGGATGAGTGTACCCTCATCTAAACTCCTAATACATCAGTAAAGAGTGCAGCTATTCTAATTACCATGTTTAATGCTTCTGGTTGATGTTCCTGATTGACCATCTCCATTTCACATCGGGGTTTAATTCCCCCCTTTTCAAATCTCGCAATCTTTGAAAAAATCTACTTACAAAATCCCCAAGTATTTGTAGTAAATCGCGAATCAAATTTTGCCATCCCGCGGGCGTAGAGTTGGGGTCAGGTGTGGTTGATTATGATTAGGTGGGACGTGTGGGTAGAGGTGGGTTTGCATGAATCTGGATTTAAATTTGCATAATCAGGGGGAGTTTAGGATGGGAGCCATGGTATGATGAAAAGACTCTGGATTTTTTTTTTTTTCAAACGTGAGTTGCTCCTCTCCTAGACTACCCCTGACAATGACACTTGGTTTGCTGGATTGGGAAATTCATACAGAATTGGGACCTGAATCACATCTCACCATTTTGCGGGTGTATAGTTGGGGCCAGGTGTGAGGGTGGATATGATTAGGTGGGCCATAGATTTGCATGAATTGGGATTTGAATACGTATAATTAGGGGTTCAGGTGGGTTATGGGAGCCATATCATAGTGAAAACTCTGGATTTTTTCAAACGTATGAAGAACTTGACTATAGACCATATTTTTTGTGGATTCGGGGGCATGATCATGGAGGGATGTGAAAGCATTTTCAGTTGAGACTTTGTTACTGGTTATAGGTTTAGACATTGGCAAGAGAGGTCGATCGATCCAACGTCTTCCAGGAAAAGATCTTGTAGTTTGAGGGTAGTAGTTGGCCAAGATATCCATTATGCATGCCACCACAATCAAGAATTTTTGATCGAGTAGAATTGCTTGTTGTCAAGTGCAGAATGATGCAGATGACGTTGTCCGTCATTGGTGTACAAGCTTGACTTGATTAATTCCAAAGGGATGTTTTTACAAGTGCATTATAATGACAATGGTAAAGAAGATAAAGTGTAAAAAGCAATAATAAAAAGGTATGGAAATGAAGTGAGGAATACAAGAGTAAGAAGTGTAAAAAAAGAAGAGTTACCAAAGAAGATATAGATATTTTTTGATCATTTTACAGGGGGCCATTCTAATCACATCAATATAATTCCTGTCATATAATGCAATTCATTGAGATTTTTTTTATTAAGATATAAACATAAAAGGTAGATCTACAATTAAGATATAATATCGGCCCCACTACATCTACTGTAGACTAGATGATTTTTCCAGTCGAATCTTGTTGATATAATCCTGATCCCATGTTAACCTTATGGATCCAGTTAATTTTATATAAATCAGGCGAGGACAAGTCACAATGATATTTTTGAGCCACACAATGGGCAAAGCCCTTCCGTTCCCTTTGCCCCATTTGCAATCCAAATATAGTCGCCGTAGCTTGTTCAAGTTCCAAATCTCCAACTCGGGCTTCAACTTACACCGACTAAGTTCGAGTTGTTCAAGTTGAGGATATGCTTCCACATAGTGTCGTAGCGAAACACCATTCGCAGGGGTCTTGTTGGATCCAAATCCATCAAGACGAATTTCCTTGAGTAGGCAGCAGCCTTGGATGGGTGGCATGGTGAGTTGGCAGTAAGCGTGGGCGGAGAGGCTGAGTGAGCATAACGTTTGGCCAAATAACGTACCGATCAAATTGTACGATATCGGAGCATAATCTAGACAAAGTGAGATGAGAGGACAGTGTTTGACACTCAGCAAGACGCGGCTGGTGAGTCGTGAGCATTTCTCCAGAGTGAGGCTAGTAAGGTGGTTAAACTCTCTCAATGAGTCATCGGTGATCTTGTTCATGCTGACCAAGATGAGTGTTGTGACATGAGGAGGGTTTTTGATATTCATGAGGGCGCGGTTGGAGAGTCGATTGCAGTTCTTTAGAGTGACACTAGTGAGGTGGTCAAACAGTCTAAAGACGTCGTTGGTGATATTGTCCATGTTGAGGAGGGTGAGCGTTGTTATCTTAGGACAAAGACGAACAATATTATTCATGTCCAGGTCAGTAATTCCGTTTCCTTCAAGTGTTATTTCTTCGACTTTTGGAGTCCATTTCAATAACGAGAGCAAATCGTAGGATGAATCACCACCCGAATTACAAATATTGGTAAATGATACGTTGCGTACATAAGTGCCTAAATGCACTGGATGAAGGTGAGGGCAAGAGTTGTCTAGTTGGAGACATTTTAAAACACGAATCGGCGTGTATTTGTGTGGGGCTTTTTCATAGACCGGTGAATGCCATAATCTTGGATTCGCCGCCGCATAAAAGTGTTTGTTGACCAAAGTACATTGTAGTAGATCGTTATTGTCAGTAACATGAGTCATAACCAACCTTAATAGTTCCAATGGGATTTGTCGATGATTGTTCATAGTGAAGAATAGAGAAGAAGAGCAAGAAAAAAAAAGTTACCCCTCAATTGTTTCGAGATCCTTAAATGGTCATAAAGTTTTTTAAGCTCGGCGATCCCTCTGGATAATCAGTCTCCTTTCGTCAAAATTCTAGTCACTGCCAGGATTGAACGTTTTCAATCTGTTTTTCATTCTTCCTTTTAACATCATTTACACCCCCTCCCCAATCTCAATCACCCTCTACAACTATCATGATATTAACAACCCATGTCTGTGTTATAGTTTATCTTTTATCCTTACCTCAGTATGTAGTGCTATCATACTAGTTTAATTATATCCATCATTACTATGGCAACAAACCTTTTTATAATAAAGTCTTCCATTTGCCTTATCAACTTGTAATTAATAAAGTCGGCCATGTGCCTTGTCTTTTTATTTTACTTTATGACGACTTAAGGGCATCCAACACAGCATATTTCGGGATTTGAAGATGGCATTCATGCAGAATGACTCGGAGAAGAGACCCTTTCACTTTTCGTTAATTATAAAAGTCTAAAGTTTCATGTTTATTATATTAAAAGAGTAAAATCAACTAAAAGTATATCTGTAGATACTTTAGAAGCCGTATTCCATAACTGTACGAGGATTATAGGGTTTTTCCAAAGCTTCAATTTCTTCGGATGTCAATTCCAGATCCAAACCAGCTATAAGATCATCCAAATGCTTTTCCTTATTGGCACCAATAATAGGGGCGGTCATGACAGGTTTTGACAAACACCAAGCCAAAGCTACCTATAAGCAAAAATAGTCAGTATCATCATCAAGTAGGCGTTATCCTTTTTTATTGTACCTGAGCAGGGGTGACACCACGTTTTTCTGCAATGCTAATGACTTGATCCACAATTATTTCAGTTTCAATTTCCGATGCACTCTTGAGCACTCGGTCCGATTTTGATGCCATGACTTCTGCACGAGCCGTAGTGGTATCCGTCTTGCGAGTCAAGATCCCACCCGCCAAGGGAGACCAAGGAATCAACCCAATCCCGGCATCCAAACAATAAGGTATCATTTCACGTTCGTCTTCACGGTAAAGCAAGTTATACAAGTTTTGCATCGAGACGAATTTGGTCCATCCATTCTTTTCCGCAATCTGGTTGGCTTTTTGGAATTTCCAGGCTGGCATGGAAGAGGCACCAATGTAACGGACTTTACCGGAGAGAACAATATCATGAAGAGCACGCATGGTTTCTTCCAAAGGAATATCATCTTCGAATCGATGGATTTGGTACTATAAATAAAAAAGGATTAGTTTATGGTTGCTTTCTTAATTTTTTTTTTAGGGAGGGGGACTCACCAAGTCGATGTAATCCAAACCTAGGCGTTTCAAAGAGGCATCGACAGCATCAAACAAATGTTTACGAGAAGCACCGTATTGATTGACGAAATCAGGATCATTACGAGGCATAGGATTTATACCGTGGGCAGGGGTAGGCAAGGTAGCTAATGCCGCCTTGGTAGCAATGACAATTCTGCCACGAGGCATGTTATGTTCCTTGATGGCCTTGCCCAGCACGCGTTCACTTTCACCGTTCGAGTAAATGTTGGCAGTGTCAAAAAAGTTGATCCCCTTTTCATAGGCCTTGCCAATGACTTTGATGGATTCCTCTTCATTCAAGACCCAGCTCATCCAGTCAGAGCTACCAAAGCCCATACAGCCAAGACAAAGGCGAGACACCTATAGCCAGAAGAAAAAAAGAAAAAGTCAGATCAGAATTCATTATGCAAGTTGTACGTCCTGATTTGATGACTTACCATTAAACCGGTGTTTCCAAGGCGAACGTATTGCATCTTTGAAGTGGCAGTCATTTTGTTGTTGTTGATAATTCTTGTTGTTGTTATAAGTTTTTGATGGAGAATAGTAAAAAAGAAACAGAAAACCTCCTTCTTTTATATCGATCCATGTTTAGTCTCACGGGTAATTGAAACGTTTTTCCACCGTTACATAGTTCCCAATAAGGAAGACACGGTAAGTACATAAAACAAGCCTTCTTCCAAATCGAGAAATCCGCTTGAATATGTTGCCGGCACTTTCCATTTTCATGCAAGACGACGGTCAAGTTCAAATCAGGTTCGCTCTTTCTTGAGTGTTGCTGAGCTACTGTAATGGATTACTCATCTCTTCTATTACGTACAAGTATGAATGCATGAAGCGGGATGTGAAATTTTTGAAAGTGATTATTCATATGGTACTTTTAGAGGAAGAGAAACACAGAGACATGGTAATAAAAAAAAAACCCCTCTATCCGATTTTGTAGTATGGTCAAATTTAATTGCCAGCTACCAGCATCCTATCACAAAGCTTTATATTTAGTCGGCGCTTTCAATGCATTAAGCGGACCTTGAATATCCAAAAAAGGGGTACATGAAATACGAGGCTTTTTTTTATTGTACATCATTTATTTCACTCTGTTCCTTGTCATATGTAATGAACTGCTGAACAATATCCTTTTCTTGGGCATTGAATTCATGGATCTGGTCGGTTTCCTTTATACAAGATGTATCAAAATCCCAATCTTCGCCAAAAGCATAATGAGAGAAGATCAAGTACCGATCGGACCATTTATTTTTATTACGCAACAATCCACCGTTCCACCAATAAGGTTTACGATTCGCATCGAAATGTAAAATGTTGCCACACACTCGAGAAGGGTCACCACCATCACCCAAACCACCAAGAACCCCACCATAGGATTTGACAAATGCATAAGGAGTTTGTACCATTTCGTAACCAATCCAAAATGTCTAACAAGGCATTAGTTTTCTTCTCTCACTCCTTTTTTTTTTCTTTACCTCTTTATCCCCATGAGCATACTTGTACGTCACTTCATCTCTCTCCCGCTTGGCATTGATTTTACAAGCCGCCAATAACCCCAACAAGGACTGTCGCTTATTGATCACCACCACACCAGATTCTTGTTCATGAGCTGATAAAAAGTTCCACCACCGTAATCTAGGCACGAGCGAACTAACCGATGGTAAAAAAGAATTGAGCCAAAATCGACCCAGTGTCCAGTCGCCAAATAAGGTTCTGTCGTAAAAAAACAAGGTCCCCGTGGCCTGGTATCCCGCATCATCAAACAAGGTATCAGGAGACTGAAAAAAATACACGTCCGCATCCATGAGAATGACCTCGTCAAATCCACTTGCTAAAACACTATATGGTTTCAAGGACCAGCCATCAAACCTCGTCCCATCCGGGTCGATGCGGTCCACAATATTAATTACCCGCACATCTTCAAAAGTGGTTTCGAGAAATTGTCGCTTGTTCAAAGAGAGATCGTCATCATTGATGGCAAACACGTCGATGGGAAGATGACTTTTGAACACTTGCCGGATCGCCTGGATTGCTCGTTTTGCAAAATAAAATTGAGAGTTTCCGACACACATCACTATACCCCGTCCCGTTGTATTTTTATTGATGGCAAAGACGTTGGACCATTGGGGGTGAATCCAGGGGTACAATTGTTGTTCCAGGGCGGTGTACAATGGCCATGCGGGCTCTTTCTCGGGTGTCAACAACACATCAAAATGTTGATACAGCATTTTATGGACCCTGAGTTGGCTGACTAGTTGCTTGAAATTGATTCTCTGATTATCTGTTGTCAATAGATCTGCTCGTAATGTTTCTCCAAGTGACATTTGCATGAATTGGGTATCGGCATCTGAAAATCGTCCCCGCGCAAAAAAACAAAAAGTCAACTGGCATTGTCATCACCATTGCAAATTCTATTTACCTGTCCAAGGAGGAAGAGTTGATGGGAAGGCAATATCATGGGTTTGAAGGATCTGGGACCATGATTCGTCATCTGAATGATCTAAAACTGCGAAAGAAAAAAAAGGTGAGCTTTTCTCCAAAAAGCTTTCTTTTTTTGCTTGGTACCTGGTTCGCGCAAAGTACGTTGACGGTCGATTCGATCAAGATAATCTTGTTTTTCTTTTTCGGCTTTTCGAGCAAGATCAAGTTGACTCATCAAGTCAAGCTCTTCTTAAAGTCGTTGTTTCCTTTGATATATAAAGAAGAAACTGATCAAGGCGAGCACAAGTAATGACAATGGTACAGCCTTGTGAAATCTTTGTTGAAGCTTCCATGGCCACATCATTTGAATAAGAAAAGGAAAGCGACAAGGGGGATCCAACGTTTTTTGCATGAGCCATCCAAATCGGGGCTATAATCAGTGGTAGTAGGCAAGACGTAAATGGATTTTATTGGTTTGTTCAGCTTGTTTATATATACGATAAGCATGTTGCGCACCTGTGAATGATGGTTGGGCGTTTTGTGCATCTGATCCGCCATTTCACTACACTCACAATTCACCAGCCAAGGTTTTCAATTACTATCTCTTTCAACTTGAATACCTAGTGTGTCGTATCAAGTAACACGGGAAATTGCTAGGCGTACGGAATGTTGGTGTTAGGCGTTTGAAAACGAAGTTTCCTTCCGTCTAAAAAAAATAAAATAATCTTCGTCGCACAGGACAGGTAAAAAGTCATCGCAAGCCTGAACATACTGGCACAAGAATCTTGGCGCTTGACTTTTGCGGTAACATATATTAGAATTATGCCACAGTGTCCACATCGCCACTTTAATCATTAGCATCCGTTGACAATGGAGTGAGTAGAGCTCTTACCAAACCTTATTAGGGGCGGCGGGATTTGAAAATGAAGTCTAGTTCTCACTTCGTTCTTTTTCTTTCTTTCTTACAAATGACAGGTAAAAGTCATCACAAGCTTGTACTAACTGATACAAGGGTCTTGGAGTTTGGTTTTTGCGGTAAAGTATGTTGGAAATATATCATAGTATTCACGTGGCCACTTTAATCATTAGCATCCGTTCACCATTGAGCAAGTAGTACTCTTCCAAAATTCCGTGCGCCTAGCTTTTCCCCTATTAAGATACCAGTACAAGTGTCAGCGACTTGGAACCAAAAGAAGTGCTATAAAAAAGAGATAAACATCGGGATGTAAATATCTTTCGATCATTTTACAGGAGGCCATTCCAGTCATTTACACCACCATTAATATAATTCGAGCAAGCCAATAAGATTATAAAGTCTTTTTTATTATTATTAAAGTATCAAATAGTTATAAAGGAGTAAATTTATACTAAAGCTACTACATATGTCTCAATACATACATCTATACAAGACCAGATGATACTGGCAGGCAATTATTGTATGTCAATGGAGCGATACCGAGCCGAACCTTGCTGATGTCATCCTGTTCCCATGTAAACTTCGCGGGAAAATCTGAATGTATATAAACCAGGCGAGGACAAGCTACAATCATCTTTTCGAGCCACACAATAGGTAATCCCCATCTGCAATCCAAATAAAGTCGACGTAGATTCTTCAAGTTCCATGCCACTAAATCGTATTTCACCTTGCACCAACGCAGTTCGAGTACTTCAAGTTGAGAGTGCGCTTCCACAAAGCGTTGTAGTATAATACCATTTATAGGGGTTTCCTTTGATCCAAATCCATCGAGACAAAGTTTCTTGAGTAGGGAGTCTTGAATGGGTGGGATGGTGAGTTGGCGGTGATAGTAAGTGGTGAGACTGAGTGAGGACAAGGTTTGGCCAAAAAGCACCTCGATTGATTGTAAGTCCCCCTCCAGGCAAAGTGAGACAAGAGGACAGTGTTTGACATTTAGGATGGCGTGACTGGTGAGTTGAATACATTCCTTCAGAGTGAGACTGGAGAGGTGGTCAAACAGCTCCAAGGCGTCGTCGGTAATCTTGTGCATTTTGACCAGGGTGAATGTTGTGATATGAGAGCAGTTTTTGACATTTAGGAGGGCACGATTGGTAAGTCGACGGCAGTTCTTCAGAGTGAGGCTAGAGAGGTAGCCAAACTGTTTCAAGGCGTCGTCAGTAATATTGTACATGTTGACCAGGGTGAGTGTTGTGATATGAGGACAATGACGAGCAATAGAATCCATGTCCTTGTTATAAAGTTCATTTCCTTCAAGTGTTACTTCTTCGACTTTTGGAGTCCATTCCAACAATGAGATCAAGTCGCAGGGTGATTCACCAAGCGAATTACCAGACCGGGGATCATACATACAGCAAAATGATAACTTGCGTATATAGGAGCCCAATGGCACTGGATGGAGGTGAGGGTAAGAGCTGGCTAGTGTGAGAATTTTTAAAACAGGTGCCGCTGTGTGTCGGATTGAGCCTTCATAAAGGATGGGTGATTGCCATAACTTTGGGCTTGCCACCGTATAAAAGAGACTGTTGACCAAAGTGCATTGTAGTAGGTGCTTCTTGTCAGTAACATGAGTGATAATCAACTCCAATAGTTCAAATGGGATTTGCTGAAGATTGTTGTTCATAAAGAAGAAGGTGAAGAAAAAGAAAAAGAAAAAACCCTTTATCACCTGGCGGATATTGAAAATTGGCAACATCTCTTGTTTCTTTATATGAGACCTCTCTCTATAAATAGATGATAGTACTTGAATATGCTCACGTGCAATCAGTCTGCATGAATAATGAATTTTTTATTTACCACAGAAAGTAGAAGTTGCTACAAGAGCTAATCCGTTTAAAGATGATCAACTTGTCAGGAGCGGCATATGCTAATGTAAACCCCGATGCTACAGACAGTCCTCAGGTCAACACAGTAATAGCTGGTTCTTACCATACAATATTCAATTTTTCAATCCGCATGAAAAAGTAGGGCTTGCATACATATTTGGTCTTTATGCCTTTTAGTTGTAAAATAATATATTGAGTGCTTCAGTGATCCTTGATCGTAAAAATTAAGAGAGAAGAATAATACGAAACGTCAATGGTACAAACAGCCACTTTAATCACTAAACAGAAATGCGCCATTCAAGTTATATTCATGTTTCATGCCACCATAGATCCTTCAAACACACATTCGTATAGATAGAGTTTTTCAATGCATAAATACAATCCATGACAGATAGTAGCGCTCTTGGGCTGATGATGAATTTTTTATTTTAAATCCCGATTCATGCATTATGGAACCTGGCTTGTTCGAGCGATTGATCAGCCCTTTTGTTCAATAGGCTAGACAATCCTTGGTATAGGGATAGTGCAAGTCAATTTTTTATCAATAAAGTCCATCAAACAATGGTGGTATATAGTAGACAAAAAGTGTTTTATTAATAAGATTAGTGAATAAAAACTATATTACATAAATGTCCGCTGCCACTGTCTTTTATTATATGGTTGTAACTTGGTACCCCTATACCGTATGAGTTGTATTTCCTACTGATCCAAACTGTTATCCGAATGGTCATCCTGGTGTCACTTTACCCAATAGTCAAAGTCATAAGATACTCTAACTGGAGTATAAATATAAAGCAATTTGGGATTGTCCTTGATCCATTTTCGTTAGGCGTGATAAGTGAGACTGTTGTATTTGCTGAGAGCGAGTGGCTTCAAGTTTGGCAGTTGAAGATGCCATGCCCAAGTTGGATGCTTCCGAGGAGAGAGTGGGATCTGAAGAAGAATGTCATTACGTTATTGTCAGTCACGCCGTTGTAAGCCGCCAAAGAATGGGTACCATAAAAAGAATGACAAGGCAGAGCAAGTCATTCGAGATCCCTGTTTGTGATGAAGAATGTTCGTAGGTGAGGACAGCTGCTAATAATCCGAGTTCGTCTTGACCACAATCAAGGGTATGTGGTTGAGTACATTTGTTTGCTGACAAGGGCACGATAATACAAATCATACCTTTTGTCAATGTTGTCCAAGAAGGCTGCCAATGACGAAAAAGATGAAGTGTAAAAAAAAAAAAGACAGAAGAAAGAAACGGGAAGTGTGGAAAGGTTTCAGAAACATAAAATGGCGGGATTTCAATTTTAGAAGGTCAGCGTCCTCCGTTCATTTTACCGGATAAAAAGGGTTGTATGTATGCATGAATCAATGCACTTGTTGGTAATTTGCTACAGTGAGCCTTCAATAAAGCAACTTGTATAATCCCGACCATAGGGAATCAGTTCTTCTCCCAATACGATTAACTTGAATGACCAATCTAACTCAATCTGTTCATTCTTACGAAAATCGTAAAGTGAAGGCCATTTACAACTGGATACACAAGGATCATGACCCTTGGAAAGTTGAAGATATCGCCAGCTCTCGCCTCCCTCTCGACATACATGCATATCCATGACAATCCTAACCATTACTGCTACTTATATACCATTGTTGTCCGCTCGCCTTTCATGAACAAAGGTGTCCCTGGTTGCCTTCATGCTAACCTCCAGCGAAATCATTCCGAACCTGGTGAAGTGGCTTGAACAATTACTCGAACAACAAAAACTATTACTGGATACTCAACAACAACTGGAATAACAATAATTGCAGGAATATCAAGCAGAAGAACAGCCGTACCCTTGACTTGATATTTCCAACCCAACTCATGCAGGAAAAGACGACCTAGGAAAAATGTACCGTAGTCGAATCGGCATCGTGGATTTCTTGGATGTCCTTCGAATCATACCAACATTACCTCGAATAAAATGAAAACCAAGTATTCCAGAAACAAAAGGATGTAGCCATTTGGACACCAAAGCTACTACATGGTTCAGTGAGAAACGAAATGGTTTGCTTCAAACATATTACGACTGGAATGGTCCCAAAAGCTATCCTGTTTGGTGAAAAATCAATTAATATGGAACATGATAGTGAACTAATTCGATTGATAACTTTTAAGATATAGACAACAACAACAACACTCACATCCAAGACAGCAGCTGACGTAGTCGGTTTTACCTCTTCATCACCAACAAGGTTAACTTCACTTCTTCATTGCTACTTCATTCATCATCATCGCCACCTAAAACTGGGACTAGAACTGATCGATCACCGCCACCATCGCACGGATTACTCTCGTCCTCATCAAGGGGTGTGTTTGATCTTCCTGAACCAACAACATAACAACTAACAATACCTCTTGTGGCGCCAGATGTACGAGAAATCAATCGAAAAGGAAAGGCAACGAATGACGACATCTTGACCCGAAAAAGACGACGACGACGGCAGGATTTTTTTTTAATTATATAGCTATTATTACCTCTATATATATATCATAATAAAGGGTTTTTATAACATCATTGTATACAATGTTTGGGCGTGGGGTGGGGGTATTATTTGCAATATGGGATCGTGTATGATCAGGTATTTACATGATCAGACTCGCGATACATCATGTCAATCATGTAAAAATCTAGTATTTTATTAAAGGTAATATGATGGAAATCATGTATGAATCGTGTAATCTACATGATCAGTCGTGGAATTTTTTTTTGCCATGTATGTAGGATGCTCACAGGGGTTTTGTTTGAACAGGTGATTGCATTTCCCTTACTTTTTCTTTGCATGCGAGAGACATCGGCCTTTTTAACCTCATACCCAATCCAGATAGATGCCATGTCAAGCTACTTGTTGGAGTCTTTTCAAAAGAAAAGATAAGGCCTTTACCTTTCATTATCTCTTGAAAAAATGCAAGTATGATGAAGAAAAGAAGAAATGCATGAATCAGGGTCTTATTTTCAAATCCCGAAGGGGGTCGAGGTACAAAACGGCGGGATTTCCCTCTTCCGTTTCAGCTCAACAAAAAGGCTAAACTACAAATCATACTATGCTTATGGCCATCCAGCTGCATCCAAGTTGGTTTTGGTTCCTGTGGGGTTGGTGATGACTGCCATCATCTTCTGGCATATACTCCCGTTCCTCCGAATATGTCACACAAGTTTTCAAATCTTGAGACAGAGGCATTCATCTTATCAACAGAAGTCGTCGCAACATGAAGGGTTCCAGGGCCAGATGAAGGACCAATCATGATCCCATCACTGTCATCATCCCGATTGTTTCTTGGTCCACGCACAATCTCGTTGAAAGCCTTTTAGTACCTGTCGACTGGACGATGCGTCACTCAAGTCCTTATCCTTGACAGTATCATCCAAAGGTAGATCATCCACATGGGTTTGCTTGGCCTCCATTTCTTGCAAGATCCCATGTTTAACGTACCAGCTTTAACCGCCACCGTCTTGTATATCCCAACCATCCTCGTTTTACCTATTAAACGATTCTTTTTAGTCAAGAGCCACCCATCATGATGAGTAAGGATCCAGTGAAAGATGGTGAGATGTTTTTCAATTCCCGCAATCACCTCGGGATGGATTTATTTTTAAAATGGCAGATTTTTTTTTTCTTGGAAACTTTTTTTTTTCCTGTCACCTTGTATAATAATTATGTCCACCGATAATAAAACGATCCCTATTACTGTCTTTACAGGATTCGTAGGAAGTGGTAATAAGAAAGGATACATATGCTATCATACACTTGTTTATTCACTTTTTATTATTAATCTTGTAGGTAAGACAACCACCATTTTGTCACTGCTCAAACGACTACCTGAAGGATACAAAACTTGTTTGCTGAAAAATGAATTTGGTGACATTGCAGGTAAAAAACATCGTATAGCATCCATACCCTGTCTTTAATTATGGTCTCTTTCTTGTTTTTAGTGGATAGTCAGTTGGCGAAAGAAACGAATATTGGTGTCAAGGAAATGATGAATGGATGCCTCTGTTGTGTATTGGTTGGACAAATGAAATTGGCTTTAGAAGAACTCAAAGGTAAAACATTATAAAGAAAAAAGAACGCTCAATGATAAACTCTTTCTTTCTCTATCTCTATTTAGAAAAGTACAACCCTGACCGTATTATCGTGGAAACAAGGTAAACCCCTCCCCCATCAACAAAGTGAACGAGATACTTAACTCTTTTTTTTGTTTGGGTGTTATTTAGTGGATCCGCATTCCCTGGACCTGTGGCGTGGCAAATCCGTGATATGGAATCATCAGGCTTCACATTAGATTCCATTATTACTGTAGTAGACTGTATCAATTTTACTGGATATGAAGATACAAGTTACACCGCCAAACTACAAGCACAATACAGTGATGTCATCTTACTCAACAAACATGAATTGGTAATATATATAAAGTCATTCCCTCCCCCCCCCCGCTTTCCCGTAAACTAACTAAATCTCTCTCTTTGTAGGTATCTGAACGTGAATTGGATATAGTGATTGATCATGTCAATGAACTAAATACCGACACACCTAAAATCAAATGTGATCAAAAGAACGGCATTTCACCTGACCTTGTCTTTGGTCTGGATACGGAATTATTCAAAGTGGCATACAACAAATCGGGTGATATGGAAGAAATGGTATTTGATCCTAAACATCAAGAAAATGAAGTGGATCTGATTCAAATCATCAAACCTGTATCGCAACAACAACAACAACAACAACATACACGTGATGAATTGGAACAATGGTTAACGACGTTACCAAAGGATGATATCTATCGAGTCAAAGGGTTCGTACGATTGGATGGGTCACTTTATATTTTGAATCATGCGTTTGGTCGATTCACCTTGACGCCGGTGGCGAATGCGGATACATTGGATTCGAGTCAGGGGATTGATATTAAATTGACGGTGATGGGACAGGATTTACGGTTGTACAAGGACAAGTTGGAACAAGGTCTGTTGCGTGGGGCGGACGGGACAGTGGATCTGATTGAAGCTCATAGACATGATCATCATTAGATGTTCGTTATAGACATTGGGTAGAATAGACTTTATTATTATTACTGTTTGTGTTCAAATAAAAAATGACTCTTTTTTTTTTTTTTTTTTTTTTACAAGGTACATTATGCTTCTAATACGTTGTCACTGCGGAGTTTTGCGTCCGAAAAAATTGTTGTTTATCTCAGGCGGGCGCTCTCTCTCTCTCTTTCCTCTTGTAGATCATCTCTTTTATATATATATATATATATATACACCTTATAACTTGTACAATGCGACCCATCTTGTTACAAGGTCATACCCGCTCTTTGACTCAAATCAAATACAATCGTGAAGGTGATCTCTTATTCTCGGTATCCAAAGATAAAGTATGTAATGTTTGGTACTCACATAATGGTGAACGTTTGGGAACTTATAATGGTCACGTTGGTAGTGTATGGACAGTAGATATCAACTGTAAGTACCTTACTTAAAAAAAAATATACCTTGATTCATATACTCATCTTTACCTCTCCCTCTCTATTGATAGCTTCTTCTACCATGGTGGTGACCGGATCAGCAGACAACACAGCCAAGTTATGGGACGTACAAAGTGGAAAATGCCTCAAATCGTGGGAATTCAAAACAGCCGTCAAACGTGTGGAATTCAGTGAAGACGATACCATGGTGCTCTGTGTGACGGAAGAACGTATGGGATATGCAGGCACCATCACCATCCTACCTGTCAACCCCGAACTCCATGCTCACCAACTCGACACCCCGATCGCTCAACTCGTTAACCAACCAGGCAACGCCAAAGCAGTGGTGGCAGGATGGTCCTATCTCAACAAGTACATTATCAGCGGTCACGAAGACGGCACGCTGTGTCAATGGGATTGGAAATCAAACGAAAAACGTCTATCGATCAAGGCCCACGACGGACTCATATCTGACCTCCAATTCAGCCCAGATCGTACTTATATCATCACCTCCTCTAAAGACAAGGCGTCCAAGATCTTTGACGTCGATACGCTCGAGGAAAAAAAGACGTTTTTGACCGATACACCATTGAATTCGGCAGCATTGACACCTAAATACCAAGAATTTGTGATTGTCGGAGGGGGGCAAGATGCCATGAATGTTACCATGACATCAGCACGGGCGGGTAAATTCGAAAGTCGGTTTTATCACAAGATCTTGGAGGAAGAAGTCGGCCGGGTACGTGGTCATTTTGGCCCCATCAATACCATTGCCGTACATCCTGATGGGAAAAGGTAATAGGGATAAAAGCATTTATTAGAAATCAACGTTGACTAATACTTCCCCCTTCCTCTTTTATAGTTACTCCAGTGGCGGTGAAGATGGTTATGTCCGTGTACATCACTTTGATCCTGATTACTTTACCTTCAAGATGGAAGCCTAGTTGTAGTTTATACATACTCATTCTCCCCCTATTTATATACATACATACATACTATATATTCTTTACTTTGACATAGGCATGCTTTGATTTATAATAAATCGGACGTAGACGTAAACGGAATGAATGTAGAATAATTTGATTAGACTGATCAGTGTGGGGTGAATCGAATAGGTCCTTGTGTGTGTGCCAAGTTTGTCTTGTTGCTTACATTTCCAAAAATGGAGTTCATTCTTGAATGATCTGGCCACCTGATTACATAGTGACATTATGTCTGCATGATCGATCTTTTTGTGTGCAATCGACCTTTTCCTGTAATGTTTATGAACGTAGAAGGTATTCATGCGATCGGAGGAGAGCGGGATTCGAAAATCCCATACTTTGTTATACAACATCATCATTAGCCAAACAATGATTCATAGAATAGGGCATTTTTCTTCTTGTTTATGACTTGCAGATAATGGTGATCATTTTACCATGATCCATGCGACATTTTGTTTTGTTTTTGGTTCATGCTTTATCATCATTGGTCCATATCACTTATAGAGTAAAACTCCGACATTCATTGCCTTTCCTTTTTTCCCTTTTTCTTCTCTTTTCTCTTTTCTCTTTTTTTTTTTTTTTCTTCTTCGATATGACCGACGATAACACTACACCACCTTTGAATGTGGTACTACCTCCACTACTTAGTAATGAAGAAAGGGATCTATTACAAGCATATCAACCTGGTTATGGTAGTCGTAATTCTGTAGAAGTGGCTTTTAACTTGGTGAATGCAACTGTGGGTGCTGGCATCATTGGCTGTAAGTAAAACAAAAAGAACTATACAATTGAATCCAACTAACAAACTTGTTACTTTTTATTTAGTACCATTTGCTCTCTATAATGCTGGTTTTATTAGTGGATTAGCACTCTCTGTGTTTGTATCAATCATCTCTCAAATGGGTTTATATATGATGGTAAAGCTTTTGACTCTTGCATACTAAAAACTAAACTAAATTAAACTAAACATATACGCTATTTGATTAGGTTGTGGCTGGCCAACGTGTTGGAATATATAAATTTGCAACTTTGGTGGAATATCTATTGGGGCGTCCTGGGTACCATTTTCTAAATATTATGATACTTATTCAGGCCGCTGGTGCATGTCTCAGTTATATTATACGCAAGTCAGAAGGGATCAGATAAGGTCTCATGGTCTCATATAACTAACTTTTTATTTTTAAATTCTACTATATAGTCATTGGTGATACCCTTCCTGTATTATTGGCATTATACTTTCCACAAATACCACTCCTATCCGATCGATCTCTGGTATTAATATTCATATCTATCTTTTTGGTAAGTTGTAATAATAACATGGGGAAGAAAGGGCTAATTCATTCTGTATTAGATATTCCCCCTGAATTTATCAAGATCCATTGGTGCCCTGGCTCGTTGGTCTATTGTGTCTGTGCTTTGTCTTCCTATCATTCTATTAACCCTTCTGATTCGTGCACCTGCTTATTCTCCTTCTCATCCTACCAACATGTCATGGGTGGGTCCTGATATCTTTGGTGCGGTGGCCATCATGGCTTTTGGGTTTGCTTGCTCTCAAGTCGCGTTCAATAACTTTTTGACATTGAAACAACAAACATCACGTGTGTGGGCTTATGCGGTCTCCATCTCGGGTATCATCAGTTATCTCTTGTCAATGTCTTTTGCTGTGATAGGATACCTTAGTTTTGGCAAGGATGTTCAGCCCAATTTATTTTTAAACTTCCCTTCTGATGATGCGGTGATTAACCTTGGTCGGTTTTGTTTAGGATTCAGTATGATTCTTACTGTACCGTAAGTATTTGACTGACG
This sequence comes from Chlamydoabsidia padenii, assembly GCA_025330725.1. Classification (NCBI taxonomy): domain Eukaryota; kingdom Fungi; phylum Mucoromycota; class Mucoromycetes; order Mucorales; family Cunninghamellaceae; genus Chlamydoabsidia; species Chlamydoabsidia padenii. Next base: position 118,549 of record JAIWND010000038.1, on the reverse strand, counting down.
AAAGGGTGGATAATAATATATATATATATATATATATATACTCAATCTACTTTTATTATTAGGATGGCCTTTTATCCAGCTCGTGAAGCACTGCAGAAATCATTGGGTTTTGAAACATCTGATAAACAACCAACGAATACTCAACATTACATAACAACCATCATTCTTTCCATTCTCATCACCATCCTTGGTCTTTATATACGATCTTTGGGTAAAGTATATGCATTGATTGGTGGTGTGGCCGCAACTACATTGGCCTATATTCTTCCTGCTTTATCTTATCTCGTCACTCGCTCAGTACGTGGTCAAGTACATGATGAATCGAAACAAGCACTTTTACAACACAACAACAAACCAGGTTATCATTCAGTTGGTAGCAGCAGCTCAGATACCAGTAGCGACGACATTGTGGTGGAAGAAGAACCTATTATTATTAATCTCGACGATGGATCTCCTTGTTGGTATATGGATTTGACAGCTGGACTGTTGATTGTATGGGGGTTACTAGTGATGTTTTATTCAACAAAAGGAGTCTTTGCTCAACCATAGTGTTTTAGATTTATCCCTCTCCCTCTCCCTCTACTTAGTTTACTTATTCCCCTCTTCATTTTACTTTTTTTAAATAAACAATGACCTGTCAAATACTGGTTTTATAAATGAAATCGAAAATCATGCATATGGGATCGGGAAAGTGGAAAAAGAACATGGCATTGTCCCCATCAGACCTCAGTTAGAGCCTATACTTTATTAAATGATTATCAAGGATATCTCGATTATGATAGTAGAAAAACATGATGGTAGTTCATGAACTTGATATACATGAAAACATAATCTACCTATTTGCATATATGCCAGGCACACTCCCTCTAATACTATATATCACTGTTTGGTTGATACAAGTAACCTCGATCCTTTGATACTTAAAAGGGGGCGTGTCACTGCTATTCATTCACTCTGATTTACCCTACCCACAATGAGACACACCAGCCTAAGAGGCCTTTTTTTCTTCTCACATCAAAGTGTAGACCCATCAATAAATGCTTTATATAGACCTGTGGTATTTACTACATATAACACTGGTTTGTATATCAGGCACTTGTAATAAGCCATCTCTCACTCCATACTTTACTATTCATTATCCAACTAATCATATGAGGCTGATCATCAGAGCATGATTGACCACTCCACTCTGATTTTCAAACTTCGATACCACGTCTTTGGTCTACAAATAGTGCAAGTCCTCTTTTCTCTTTGTCTTCTTCTTTCCTCATTCCTTCTTTTTCTTTTCCATTATAACAATGAAAATCACTGGTACTTACTTCAACTTGTACTCTTCACCTCTCCAACAAAAACTCGACATGTTGGCTGACAGCTTCACCGGTATCCTTGCTCAAGCTGCAAAAGAAAATGAATTTACTTTGTTCGGAATTGTGGGGTTACATGTTGCCTACTTATCGAAAAGTGTAACCTTGGAATGCCTTCACTTCATCTAGAAGCCAAAGGGTAAGTGTTATTTGATACATGTGCTTTTTGTCTCTAATGTTGTCTCATGTATACTGATTACTGTTTTTTTTATATAACTTTATAGGTCAACGGTAGTACAAAACAGCGATCACAAGAATATTTCACAAGCTGATTATGGTAGAACAGATGTAAGTTAAAACTATATACCCAAAGCACATAGTAATTTCAATATCTAATATTTGATATATACATATATATCCGTTATAGTATCCGCAACTTGTCGAGGTGGTCGATCAATGGTAATGATTCCAAACTCACTATTTACCTTCGTCTCCTGAAAATCTTGTTTGATGGTACAGATGTGTTGATAATGGAGTACGATATGTGATTCCACAAATTGAAAAATATATAGAAAGCTGTCTATGGTCCACTTTTATCATCGGATCGAATTCCAACAACGTTGTTAATGAAGATGGAATCAAATATCTGTGATTACATTGATCAGGTGATCACTTGTCGGACTGATAATCGCATTAACTTTATACTGGAACGACAACAGCACCACCATACCTATACTTGCAAGAAGAAAAACATATCTATCCTCAAATGCCGATTCAATATCCCATTGCAGCCTATGGATCGGACACGGATCCTTGCACCCTTGGACGATGATTTATCTGCTATTGAAATCAAGCAATGGAAGGACATGTGCAAAAAATTTCAAGACTTGTTGGGTATTTACCGCCATTTAGACCTCTTGGGCTTTATCACTCAATTGGAAATGTCTCTTGATGATTATTTGATGGCGATTCTCTCCTCTATCAACGACAAATCCAAGGTATTCCTTGAACGATCACCTCGGGATGCCTACACCAATCCATACTGTGAAAAGATCTTTATATTACACCAAGCCAATATGGACATTCAATTTGTATATGCTTGCTGTGTCTACGTGGTGGATTATATCGACAAGACGGGTCGTGGAATCACTGGATACATATAGCAGTGATACAGCAACAGACGACTACTCGTATTGTAATTTATATAGCATAGCTTTATTCTTTTATAATTATTCAATATCTCAATAAAAAAAAAAAAAAACGACTTTACACTCCTATTGATTTGAATTATATTGATGGTGGTGTATATGGTTAGAATGCCCTCCTGTAAAATGATTTGGTGTTATGATAGAACCTCGCCCTTTTCGGGGGTTTGAAAATAAAACCATAATTCAGGCATTTCGGCCCCTCTTATTATTTTTGTTTCATCATCCTTGCAAGAGAATATATCCCACTTGTGAAGAAAAAACAAGGCGCGAGCAATCACCTGCCCCAACAAAACCCCTGCAACTTTCCCACACACTTGAAGTTTGTCTATAAAAAAAAAAGACGTTTGAGACAATTCTGTTTTTCCTCCTTTTCTTATCAAAACATCTCCAAACCCCCACTGCATTCTTTCTCAAGATGGCTTTCTCTCCTTCCCTTGCCTAAGACTTTTACTGCGTCTCTTGTCTTTGAAGTTGGCTTCCCAGCTCAGGTCTGACAAAAGGTCTACGTGTGAAATCCCTATGTGTCCGTAGCAAATGCTCAGACAAATGTATCGACAAATTGACAAGGCTGACTATGATAGCTATGAATCAAAAGTCGATGGACGAAACGGTTTATGACACTCGGCTCCAAGTAGAACAATACTCATCTACTTTTACTTCAAGTATAACAAGGACCTCTCTGCTCTCATGAATCAATATCATGTCAAGACCAAAGATGAAATGATACCTGGATTCGTAATGACTTGGCGCAAACGAGACAACAAGAAGAGTGATTGCGACCTCCTCAAACAAACGGCAGTGGAAGCTATGAGGGCTGACTGGCGTAATGAATTCTATCTAATCTGATCACAAGCGACATTGATGTGAAGGCTGCTGTTTGGTACTATTTGACCTATTACCCTGTAGACCAATCTGTGCAAGGCAACTTCTCCAGTTTCTATGGGACAATGTCTTGATCGACTTGGGTAAACGCTTTGCTCACCAGTAACCTTTCGATGACACCAAGTGGACGAAACGACCATCAACAAGTACCTGTCTTATGGATCCGATGGGGTGTGTGTTCTTGATGAAAGATTCGGAGATGGTGAAAAAACGTTTCTGGAGATGGAAATGACATTGTCGGTGCTGGGGAATAGTCATTGTTTTACTGTTTTCTTTATTCAATAAAACCTTTACTTTTATCACACGAGTGTAAAGTTGGGGTGAACATGTTTAGGGTAGAGGTGAATGTGTATGACTCTGGATTTGTATTTGCATAATCAAGGATTGGGTGGGAGCCATGTCATGGTGAAAAGACTCTGGGGGGGGGGGTTTTTTTTTTTCAAACAAAAATTGCGCATCTCCTAGAATACCGCTGACAACGACACTTAGCTTGCTGGATTGGGAAATTCATGCAGATTCGGGATCTACAATTAAAATCCCGCCTTCGCTTGCATGAATCAAATCTCGCCATCCTGTGAGTGTAGGGTGCATAATCAGGGAAAGAATTATCGGGTCAGTTTTTTTTTTTCCCCTTCTCGTGGAACAGGTGTGAAAAAAAAGGAAGCGGAAAAAGATTACGGCAGTGTTCCAATCAGACATAAAAAGATGAACATCGGTTAAAGCCTATACTTTATCAAATGATTCTCATGGATATTTTGAGCATAAGTAGAAAGACAAGCGGGTAGTTCATGAACTTGATATACATGAAAAAATAGTCCACCTATTCGCTTTTGGTTTGAGTACACCAGGCATTCGATTACTATCTACCACCATTTGTGAAACACTCCCCAAAGATTGTTTTTAGAAATAAAGTCTCTAATACTATATATCTTTGGTTTTTCAGTTTTGGCTGATACAAGAAACCTCAATCCTTTGAAACTTGAGCTTGATTGAAAAGGGGCAATGCCAATGCTATTCGATCATTCTGATTTGCCGTATCCCCAATGAGACACCCCCTATAGATGTTTATATGGGTTATCTATCTATTTATCTAGTTGTACAAATTGTGGGATTTATAAGTGGAAGTAGAGCCTTTTTCATCTTCTCACATCCCTCAGTTCCCCTCCACCAAAGGACTGTTACTCTTGAAACGGCCCTGAATGCAGGATCGCAAAGTTTAGACCCGTCCATTAATGCATCAAATTTGCTGTACTTGCTACATATAACGCTGGTTTGATATCAGGTACTTGTAATAAACTATCTTTCATCATCATGGTCTATCCATATCTTACTGATCTATTATTCAACTAATTACAATATGATTAGCTGTATTTGAGGCTGATAATGGCATCTGAGCATTATTGACCACATCACTTTAATTGCAAACCCCAAAACCACATCTCCGGTCTATAATTAGTGCAAGGCCTCTTTTTTCCCTCTCTTCTTCTTTCCTCATTCCTTCTCTTTCTTCTCCTTTAACACAATGAACATCACTGATACTTGCTATGACTTGTACTCTTTACTTTTCCAACAAAAGTTTAATATGTTGGCTGACAGCTTTTGGCCTTGCCTGTCAATTTTTATTCTACATCGATTTTTTTTTTCTTCACAAGGCTGTATAGCTCCATACAAGAAACTTGGCACATTGGTCATTATGTAAAGTTTAATGTAAATAGGCTATAGAAGGCTCATGGTCACTTTTGTCATGAGCACCAGTTGTCCATTGTGACAGTAGAGCTCTCTAAAGATTCAAAGCGACACGATTAAAAAAAAGTCCCCGGAATTCAGGGACTCATCCCGAATATTCCGATTTATGAAAATTTCGGGGAGCATCCCAGAATTCCGGGATTCAAAAAAACAAATTATTCATATCCCACGAGAGTTTGAAAATACGGGACTGGCCCCGTATTTTCGATGAAGACAACAAAGATTAACAACAAAGTAATTTGGACTAATTGGGTGTTCGTATCGGGTGGTGGGAAGTAAAAGAAATATACATATAAAAAGAGGAGGTAAGAGTATATAACTCCGATGAAAGAAGATTTTTCGATTGGCAGGTTGATGGATAGTAAGAAAAAGATAATGTTTATAGATACCCCCCTCATCAGTAAATAACTTGACAAGCTTGGCGGTAGCAAGTGTAAGAAAGGTAAAAAAAACTCAGGGCCAATCAGATTACGCTTCAGCAGCTGAAGTCGACTAGTCATTTTTTTTTTGTTTGTTTAATTCCAACTTATCCTCAATCCAATACATTATTCACTCATAACGTGCCTCCTATCAACGACGAACAATCTCAGTCCATTCCTCATGCTTTACATCGGTTTATGGAAGAAATCAAGAAGGAATTCTCAGATATGAAGAAGTAAATCAAGACCCTCAAGAAGACCAATAAACCTGTGAAGCAAAAGGTATTCACTCCCATCCCCACTTCCTACAACGACATGGGGAAAGTCAGCAAGTCCGTCATCATCAAGGCCATACACGACCATCTCCTTGGTGAAGCGACAAACCTCAGAACCCAGGGCCATTTGTTGACACCCAAGGACAAACCCGACACACTTACGCCTTTACAAAAGAAGGCTACGTCGATGTACTTGATCTTGGTACTGCCTTTGCTGGTGAAATCCGTGAGGATCTTTTTGTGGATGCCAACCGGGGTTTCTTGGAATTTGGTGTGGAGTGCTTGTCCGGTGATTATATGGAATTGAATAGTACCTCTTTGTGGGAGGTCACTGACTATGATCATTTTATCAGATACAAGTCTTTGATTGGCGCTTTCTTCCCTGGGTTGACTTTGTATGCTTCAAAGTATTGTGGAGACTCTTTCCTTCACTTTAAGGATCTTGGTGGTTTTGAGGTGCCTTCCGGTCTTGGTGTTGGTGGGGTAAAATGTTATACTATCTCTTGAACATCATGGCCGACATGGTTGCGACAGCATACTTGACGACCTTGGATGAAACGCTCAGGTGGGCTCAGGTGCCTTCGTTGGATAAGGCGAAGATGATTGGTGAGCTGAATTCTCAATCAGCACAATATAGTGTGTTTATCAGCCGTTGCCGTGATTTGTTTATCAGCATCACGGTCCTGCAGTCTCGCTTCGAGCAGTACAACACAATTCTCAGCAACAATCAGAAGCAACAACAACACCAAGAAAGTTTGGAGATCGAACATGAACAACATCTCCAACTCGAACGACAATTGTTGGAGCAGAGGAATCGTTTGAAAACTCTGGATTTAGTATAGAAATGACTCTTATTTTAAATTGAATGTAACAATAAAAAATCATATGTCTCACTTTATACAGAGGACTTTGTGATAAACGGAAAAGCTTCAAGTAGTGCATCGGCGTGGCGAACAAACATATACGATGATACTGGATGGTAATGACATGATATACATCGATTGCATTTATCGGGGTTTGAACAATGATTTCCATGTTGTTTCTGGTAAGATAGTAATAGACGTTAAAATAAAAGATAAATGTTAAGTAGCAAGTTATAGGTCGAGTTTAATAAGTAAAAGAATTTCGTTTTTTATTGATATCACAAAAGAAGGTTGCTGTAGTTACAAATGTGGCAGAGCTTCGGGGAACCCCCTGAAGAATGGAAAAGCCATCTCTCCCCGATTTTTTTACACACATGATCCATTCTCTTTATCAACAATGAATGCCACAAATAGCATATAATAATACAATAGTATAAAAAAGCGGATTATTATTTTTATTGAATATGATTAAATTAAAGTCATCCTAGCTATTAAACCAGATGATTGAAAAAAAGTTGATTGACTTCCACAGTCAATGTCTTGATCATCGAACCAGCTTGCATTGAGGAAGGTTGGCTGTTCCATCTAGACTTGCCAATGTATCATATATAATCCCACCAGGAAACCAGAGCTACTATAATATAATAAATGTGATAATAATCAGAATCATAGCGTCGCCCTAATGGTCAAAGTACTTTTTTCCCCCTTACCAGTGTAGCCTTTTCGGTTAGCCGGCACCTCCAACGCCAGTTGAAAGTTGTATATACCACTCAAAAAGCCAAACCATATAAGGTATAACTATCACTTGACAAGCATGGATAGGATGGGGTCAAGACATAACATCGTCGACAGATACCAAGTTGTCGGTTGACTTCCACTCCCAGAGAGGACCAACGCTGGGCAGCATCGACAGCTCTGTGACATTTCTCCGACGAGGCAGGTGTTTACTGTCATCCTTGATAAAAACAAGATAACAGCAGCGCGAGCGACAAACATGATACTAATTGGCAGTTGACACCCATGCCACAAAGAGGTCATACGCAATTGCCCAAATGTATAGGATACTTCCTTTTTATCTTGATTTCCCCACAGAGTTCCTAGATATATATAAAGTATGAATCAAAACAAACAAAGACTAAACGAGTGATATGTATTATAATTAGTATTGACTTACCATGTATCAATAATCATTTGAGACCTTGAGATGTATTTTATTGGCATTAGTGCAAACTAAAGGTGTAAGATTATAAAAGAAAAACACCATGTTCATACATTATGTCCATTTTCATTGGCTGATTTTTCAATTGTCGATCCACCATGTCCATTTTTAGGATTGGAGGTGCAAAGCATGGGAAAAGGCAAAGACAATAGACAACGTTTTTGTGAATTTATGGGGAAATGCTGGGCGCACGGTAGGTTCGCATGGAATTTTGGAAGAGCATTACTCGCTCAATTGTCTACTGATACTAATGATTAAAGTGGCGATGTAAACACTACGGCATATTTCCAACACAAGTCACCGCATAAGTTAAGCTCCAAGACCCTTGTGTTGATATGTTCAGGCTTGCGATGACTTTTTCCTTTTCTTTGCGATGAAGATATTTTTTCCAGGACGAAAGGAAACTGCATTTTCAATCGCCGAACACCAAACTTCTGTGCGCCTAGCAACTCCCTCCATCCATCAAATCGGAATGGGATGAATGAAATGTATAATTCGAAGATTTACTTATAGTAAAGCCACCCTCCTCTCTATCCTTAATATCATTCTTTTTGCCGGGATTTGAAGTTTTGCATAAATGTGGATTTCACTGCAATCAGTAGATCGACTACGCTCGGGGATTTATTAGATAACGCACAAAGAATAGATTGGAGAGTAAATTGCGTCCAATCAAACCTTGCTATAATAGTCAGATTTGGGACGTGGCGGCAATAAGATTGTTTAAATAACGTTACTTCGTTCTGTCTTTATAAGTGTATTCTATTAAAAACAAGAATCATTTCTAGACTATATCTACACCTATGTATATACTATAATGAGATGGAGGGAGCCTAAACTATGTGAGGGAAGAAGTGAAGAGAGATAAATAGAGCCGGAGACCGCTACCTCTATGTTCATCGTCCAATCTAATGTTAAAGAGAGCCACCTATTATTTGATCATCTAATCCTACTGAGTAAAGGCACATTTAGTTGATCATGGTGCCATTTCCTGATCCGTCGAGGTCGAATATCATTAGGATGTTCACAAAAGTGAGCACTTCTGGGACGTTCTGGTTGCTATGGTTGATGATTGCTGTTCGCTGATGTATGTAACAGCCTGCCCGTGAGCTGTCGCTTTGTTGTTCATTGTTACACCATAGACGTCGATTCAGATAAATGTATGATCAGTCGTCCAAGTTGTTGCCCATATTTGCTGGTATTTGGCCACCTATTCACCTAAATAGACAGAGAGAGAGAGAGAGAAAGAGAGGGGAGGCCAGTAGAGTGTCTTCTTGAGGAAAGGATGAGGGACTTGCCTTATCAAAAGATGACCAGCATCTATCAAAGTCCATCTATAAGAGTGATAGATATCATTCCAAGGTCTCCACAGGAAGGTTGAGTCATTCGGTCAGGCGATTCAAGGTCGTTCTTCCTAAAGAGTGACATCAAAAGGATGAGATGACAAGAGAGTACATGTAGTGTAGTTGGTTTACCTTTGTTTTAGTTGACGTGGTCGATAGCATAAAAAGAGGCAGACAGTCAAGTTTGGCCATTCAAGGTGGGATCACAATCACGATTACTTCCATTGAATAAACAGGTCGTGAAAAAGGGGAAAGAAAAAGGTAGAAATGGAAAAAGTAAATCGCCTGTTATTGGTCGATATCGGGATTTGAAAAGACTTTCTTGGGTGATATTTTTCTCTTGCTTCTCTCTCTTTTTTCTTTTTTTTCCATTACTTCACCACCCTTCTCTTCCAATGTCTGATAAACCATTAAGCCCAGCCACCTGTGCCAACTTTTCATTCTTCAAAGGTAAATCGATCCCTTCTATATGATAACACTTGACTAAACTTACCTTTTTTTTTTTTTATGTAGATATGATGAAGGAATTACGCCGGGTGGACGATAATATTATTCTTGGGCTCAATTCAACCGATACTCATTCTGAAAACGCTTGTGGTGACTTTTTTAAACGTTTGGCAACAGCATACCGAAAACGTGAACAAGCAGTGGATTACTGTCTTAAGGTGATGGACGACGAAATTGACAAAAAGACACTCTTATTACAACAAGATCCTGATGATTATGATACTCAATCCAGTATCTTTAGTGACGAAACCAAGGTAAAAGTTCCCTGTTACTTAAAATGATGCTCACTAATGGTTTGTTTTTTTAATAGCGACGTATGATTGCAAATGAATTGGTGGTGGAAAGTATTGTTAGGGATAGAACGCTTCAAATCTTCAAGTCCAAGTGCCGTGTTTTTGACGTGTCATCCCTGCAAACCAAATGACATGGATTATAGATATAGATGTAGTTTATTAGATTGATTTGTCATTTATAATAAAAACAACAACAATGTGTTAATTATGTATAGTCTTGTGTGATTCGGACAATGTGTCGGGACGAATCAGTTTATATGATATGATGATTCATCTCATCTTTATGGGTTCATGCCATGTTGATATTGGCTTTGGACCACCTGGCATGTTCAAATCCCGACACCAGGGCCTGATCTTTGAACGGCTTTTTCTTCTCACTATTACTTTTTACACTACCATTGTCCTTATTATATACATGCAAATCATTTCTCTTTAATCAACCAAGTCAATCTTTGACAGCATTGATTCGACTATACTACTCTCGATGACTGAGCCGGGAAGAGTCATTCCAAAGAAAGTTGAGAAAGAAATAAGAAATCAAGGCCTTTGTATCGGGATTTGAATATTCGAAAAAGTGTCGATCATGCAAAAATACAATCACTTGATGCTAAGCAGGTTTATGATGGTAAACAAATAGGACGGTTTTATTATTATGTGCTTTGATCCAAATGGGGATTCTAAAAAGTAAAAAAGTATACTATTATGCATGAAAAAGATGAAAATATAAAACAAGGTATATCTAGCCCATAAAACCACTGGCATGCCGTAAACGTTCCCCATATACTTTGAGAATGAGTAAAAGAATAGCAGCAATCCAAGCAAGAGCAGCAAGCAAAACAGTGGTATAACCTGACCCAATAGCAGCCACCATGGGATTAGCCGCCAATGTCAAAGCACAAGCAATCACCATGCGGACAAGATTAGCGGCCGCAGTGACGGACGCACCAATTCCGGGAGTAGCATCGACAAGGTAAGCAGAGGTGCTGGCCATCACTTGGGTCATGCCAAATGTCACACACCCAAACCCGATAATACCCGCCCATACCGATCTATTGAATTCCACCATCCAGCCAAGTAAAAGGAGTCCAAACGGCATAAAGATTAAAATGGCCGGCCAGATATTCAATGTCAATCGATCTTCTACCATGGCTCGTCCTCGCTGTTTACGAGCTCGGATCAATAGTCGATCGGATAGTTGGCCGCCTACGATGGAACCAATTAGATTACCAATCCCCGCACCAAGATACGATAAACCTATATAAGATGGGGAAATTGAGTTTAGAGAGAGAGAGAGAGAGAGAGAGAGAGAGAGAGAGAGAGAGAGCAAATATATATATATACCTGTTTGCCACGAGTTAAAGTGATACTTTTCTTCATAAAGTGATGGAATGATAGTTTCCACAGCAAACATGGATCCAAAAGCAATACCACCAACCAATGCCGCCAAGAGAACAAACGGATGACGGAGTAAAAGAAAGGGTGCCAAAGGATTCATGCGTGGTTTATTGGCGACAATGGTGACTTGATCTTCTTCATGTGATCCCTGAGTTTTATCTTGTTCTTCCTCGATTGGTGTGTGAATTTTCGGAAGACCTACATCAAACTTGTTGTTGTCTCGATACGTTTCGGGCAACAAGAAGAAAACGATCAGAGCAATAAAAAGACCCAAAGCCAAACAAAACCAAAAAGTAGCACGCCATCCATCTTTACTCATGATCAATACCCCACCAATGATCGGGCCCAGTAAGGGGCCGAAAAAGACACCAAAAAAGTACTTTCCAAACGCCGCTCCTCGTTGTTCCAATGGGTAACAATCCTATAGAGAGAAAGAACCGTAAGTTTTATTTTTTTTATTTTCTTATTTTTTTTTTTTTTTTGGAAGGGGGAATCACTTACAGCAATGACACCCGCACCGACACTTTGGTTACATGAGGACCCAATAGATTGGACACAACGTAAGACGACAAGACCCCAAATATTAGTGATGACAGCTGAACCGAGTGATGCCACAGCAAAGATCAGCATGGACAAGATGGTGAGACAGCGTCGGACATGGTAATAGTCTGAAAAGGAAGCCCAAAATACAGGTGCGATGCCCATAAACAAGACGAACAGGGCGGCTGTCAGTGTTGTGGCAATTGGTGGTGCATTCAAATCAGCAGTAATCATCGGTAAACCTTTTTTTAAAAGGGAGGGTGGTCAGAATTCATCTCAATAAAGTGACTTTTTTTTTTTTTTACCTGGAAAGTAAATTGTACTTGAGAATCCTGGTGTACAGGCACACAAGGCAAGTAGACCGACAATCATATTTTTCATTCGATCCGATAATAAACGAGGATCTTCATCCACGGGTGGTCGAATGGCCATTCTTGATTTCAGGTACCGTTTCCATGATGATGATGATAATGATGTCTTTTCTTGTTGATCCATCGCAAATAATGGAAAAGAAAGAAGAAGGAAAAAAAAAAAAAGAATCCGAGAGGTTTTTGATTTTCTTTTATACTATTGTTGCGGTGACACAATGACCTATTTATCCCCTACACCGATAAGGCCGCGCCTTGTGGAGATTGAATGGATCATAGTTACTTTGATCTGATAAATCATTACTTGCCACCTTCCTGTCAGGACTTGTTTGATTCACATCCAACGGAGAATTGTAGACTAGAGAGAAAAAAAAAACCTGATTGGTGGTGGGAGTGATTTCAATAGAAGGAATCTATCAACCAATCATCATGAGCTCGGAGACAAACTCCCCGCCTTTTCAAACAAGAGTCCATTGTTATTGAAAACAACAAGAGAATCCATCGTATCACCACCCCCCCCCCCCAAAAAAAAAAAAAACGAATACAACACATTCATTTTACAGGGTTTATTTTACCCTTTTCGAGTAAACGTATCGCCGAAATTCATATGCTATGCAAAATATAACTTTAAGCTCCGCCTCGCGCGGAAGTACGGATTTCACTTTACAAAACATTACAGTGACAAATCACCTTACCTTCATTCCTGTATGAACGAATAGTTGATGTGTATTCGTCCGTATCTTTTTTTATTTGCCTGCATATCTTCGTCCTATGTTTGTCCGTTTGCCCCCATTTTTCATTGATCATGTTAGTTAATGAATGTTTTATTTGTAAATGCTATACGAGTCCCAACAGGTAATTGTGTGTGTGTTTTATTTATATGATTTCATAAAGAGAGGGGGGAAGCTATACTTTTTGTGTGTGGGGTATACAATAAAAAACAACTAGAATAAGACTATACAGAGGTGACGGGCATGGGAGGTGGAGTGGAGGGAGATTGAATTTCCTTGAGATTCATCGATGAGCTCTTCTTCTTGATGCGATCCTTTAAACTACTGCCGATAGTAGGACTGACCGCACCCAAACGAAGATTCTTGAGTCCATGTTCAAACGGTAATCCCATTGCGTCCGAGCCGTTCAGTGTTGCTTTTTTCGCATACCGCCCAATGTCTGTTTTTGATAGTTTGATATGGAATGCCGTGTCGAGGAGGACATCTGCTGTAAGATAATCATGTGGGATATGGAGTAAAAAAGCAAGAATTTCAGAGTTGGTGGGGCATGATTGTAATAAATGATCTATATACAAGAGGGGTGAATGACAGTTGGTAATAGAGATGCCTCCTTACCTTTACAAAGTTGCAGAATGGCTAAACTGATACGGTAAAACACCTTGACACCTGGATAGTCAATTAAAAGAAGAAAAAAAAAAAGAGTCAGTAAGTGAATTAGCTACACATTCAATTGCTTTGTTTACCTTCAAAATAAAACACATCCCAGACCCGAAGCACCGATTGCCATGGTAGTGTCATGGTAAAGGCAGTTAAAAACCATTGGGCAATATACATGATTGGTGTGACATCGTTGGTTTCAAGATGCTGAGCCAGTTTAGGGTCGTGGTCTTTCAATAGCTGACCAATAATATAAGCATCGATCCGGAGTTGAGATAGATCAGGTGTGAAGTATCCATTCATATATCGATCAATGGTACACACCAATAACCAAAACGCATCCTACACGGTAATAAAAAACATTAGCCATATAGTAATAAAAACAAAAAAAGTATGTGTTTACCTCTGTGGGCATATGCATCAACATACATCCTGCCAATCGACCCATACCCTGACAATATTCTAGTTGAGGATTATAATGTGCATAGGCCTTGAGAATCATCCCCAGATCTTGTTGTCCTTGACTATGTTCGTCCTTGAATAGAGTGTGATCTGGGTAACATCGTGGCAAGTCGCGGTCAATGACATTATAGATGGGTGTGGGAGGCTTACTAGCCAATTGTTGGAAAGTGCCCTTTTTTTGATAATCCGTGGTGGACCCAGCCAGGAATTGCCATACGCGTGATCGTACCGAGGTAGGGATGCCGCTACGGACCAATTTCTTTAATTTGGCGTCCTTTTTTACCGATCCTGCATCCATCTTGTTGACAATCGAGAGCCATTTCACTTCACGTTCCCGGTAATGTTTCATGGATTTCATCGAGTGTTGTTGCGAGCTATGTCCCCCCCCCCAAAAAAAAAGAAGAAGTGCTAAGTATCAACATGGTGATAGATTGATTTTTTTTTTTTTTTTTTTTTTTTTTTTTTTTTTTTTTTTTTACCTTTGTGATCGTTGTCGACGTTCCATTTCAGCCTTGTTGACAATGAATCCATTTTCGTCAATGGAGGAATGAGGTGGTAGACTGGTGGATGAGATACCACTATCATCACCTTCGTCATCGCCTTCCTGCTCGTCATTCACTTTATACTTTGCCAATCGTGATCCTCGAGTGGTAGGTGTGGTAGATGATGGTGGTTCGGTATCGTATGGAGTGAATCGTGTATTGGTTGTAGGTCGCTTTGTAAAGTATTCCTCGTCATCGTCCTCGGATTCGTTTGAATAAGTATCATTAAAGGCGGATGTATCGTAGGTTTCTGTGCTTTCTTTCTTCATTGGAGCCAAGTAGGTGGATCGATAGATACGTTGACCATTAGGATCTACATAAAAAGAGAGCAAAGATGAGATACCCTCCCCCATGTCATTCAATCGCATTACATACCATACAAGTGACTCGTTCCAGAGGTAGTTGATGAGGTTAATAAACTATCCATACTAGATCGACCTAACCAGGGTTGTTTGTTGTTTTGATGATGATCTTGAGAAGACGAGGTATATTCTTGAGAGGTTGAGGAATGATAGGATTGCATCGATCGTCTAGGTTGTCGTCCATAATAATGTTCGCCTTGATCAGTAGATGATCTAACACCCAATGATTCAATATCCAGTCCACCACCGTCCAAGGATTCTAGTACACGAGGATCCAGTTCCACAAAATGGACATTTTCCGCGTTGAATTTACCTACCACGCCTTCACAGTATCCCTACAGTAAAAGAGTGAGTTGGGGTCGAGTTCACAGTGTGTGTATGTGTGTGCGCGACTTACCAGATAGTAATCATCTTCGAGATGTTTCAGTACAATTATACGCTCACCTATACGTAAACAAAGAAAGGGGGAGAATAAGGGAGATTGATATAGTTTTTATAAATTAGTTTTTTTTTTCTTATACCTGAGAGATACATGAGATCTTCTGATGTTTCTGCTAACACATCTGTTTTGGAAACACAAGCACCTAGCCCGCCTAAGATTTGTAAAGAGAGTGAGTCAAGTTTATAGAGGAAAGGTATTTATATTACCTTGTTCCGCAAAGGCTTTGAGTTCAGGTAAGGTCAAGGTATTCAGATCAATCGATTTGTCATTTTCCAATTGACTGGCATCTTTTAGTATACGTTCAATCCGTTCTGTAAGTTCTTCAAGATTAGTAGAAGTATGTCGTGTCGCTTTAATATCCATCAGTATCGTAAAGGAAGGATTCGATAATAATAATAATAATAATAAAAGTAAAAGCGAAAGAAAGAAATTGAAAAAGAGGGGGAATCAGGGAGGAATAAAAAGTCAGGCATTCCGAAAAAGGGAATTAAGCTTGTGGGTTTTTATTACGAGGCATTGCTTTTGGTTGCCATTGTTCCTGAAAGACTCAATAGGGAAACAGGAGCTCTTTTGTTTGTAAAGACTGATATACTTGCATTGATGAGTCATTCGATTTTATCTTGTCAACTTGCTATTGACAGCTCAATAGCTTTTTGTATCCCATCTCTTGTTTCATGCTCTATATATCGGAGGACAGATGTTTCATGTCACAACGACACCTCTTCTGATATTCATCATGAACTTGTTTGTTCCCGCAATGGCTCATTTGAACAGTCTTTTATACAGACCTAAAAACTTTTCATCGGAAGTACGTTTACCATCACTTCGGATGCGATGATATGAGCCCCATTTGAAGGGGGGGGGTCAGATTTAGTCTGAACTTTTTGGCAAGGTAGTACCAAAAGAGTAAAAAAGAAAAACATTGAACACCCGACATCCCGCCGGCACACCACGCACCTTCCATTTCCATATTGGTCCCCATGGTAGGGGAGCAACCATATGATGAATGGTGAATGTACAGATTAAGGTCAACTTCACACGACGCTACATACGCATTTAGCACACTAAACCCCCTTAAAACTTGTGTCCCCTTTTATTTCTGGTTCATCTTATTTAAAGTACACTGCCCCCCCCCTCTCTTTCTCTCTTCCTTTCTTCTTTCTTGCTTGCTTTTTTCTTTTCCTTCAGATATGTCAACCATTACTACCGTTTTATTACAAGATGAACATGTGCCATCTCATCATAAGGCACAGTTGAAACATAAAACATCTCAAAAGAATCAAAAGGTAACAAGAGGAATAACATGTAGTAGCATTCTCTCACACATACACACAGCATCATCATGAAGATTACCATTATAGAGACACCGAAGACTTGACGACAGAAATCAATGAATTCTTCAGTTATGAAGAAACTAGGCAGCTTTTAGATGAGCATCATTTACAGGGTAATATAAAAACTCCACCCAATGAGTTTAGATTATGCAAAAACAAAACTCCGCTCACATGCTTTTCTCTTGTTGAATTAGATTGGCGATCGAGATCGTTGAAAGAACAAGAGGAAACGATTAATATGATTTTGAATACCCTGAGGAAACGAAAAAACCGTGGCAATAAATCTTTACTGCAACAAGAACAAATCAATGCTGCAAAGCATCTGATCTGCATCCTCCTTTGTAAGACAAGCCCTTTCACACACTTTTCTTTGTTTATCCCTAAATAAACAAATATGATCTACTCTTTTTAGGTCCTGATCGTACTGTGCAACATCTTATTCATGCCGTGAGGCTGGTCACAGATAGCGGCGGATTCGACCTCTTATGTCGGCGTTTGAAAAAAATGATGAAGAAGATCAGGTAAGATAGACGCCTTTATGCATCATTTGTCCTAATCCATGTACGTTTTAATTTATGAATAAGTGCATTTGAAAATCAAGCTACGCCAGGGATGATTGAAGAATTTGAACTTTACCTTACTTTGACTTATTTGATGGTCGAGTGTCGGCGCCAGGAAAGCTCCGATCAGCCGCTGGGTAAGAAAAAAGAAGGATCATCATTTACCCCTTTCTAATTTCTCTCTTTTTCTTTTCAAGGCGTAATTGACACTTCTTTTGTGGCCTTTCTGTTTAGTTTCCTGGGTCAAATAAATGATCATAATGTTCATGTTCTGCCAGTTCGAAAGGTAAAAATGCAGAGAAGGTTGATTTTTTGTTTCTCACCTGTCAGTCTAATATATAAATATATATATATAAGCTCATATTGTTAGTTTGGAAAAGCATGCTGGTGATCTTTGGCAGTTTGACAACTCTTCAACAAACAAGATCAGCACAATCAGGTAATATTTTTTCTTTGAAACCCGCAAACTTTTCACACTGACTCTTTTTTGTTGTTGTTGTTGATAGATATCAAGAGCACACTCCAAGACTATTACAAATTCATTGAAGAAACAGCAGAAAAGTACCCTAGTTACCAACCTTGTACCATTTCCAATTTACCACCACCATCCACCGTTCGAGCCACACCATCCTCTATCAGTGCCATGGGTCTTGCCCGTGCCTCGAGTCAGATCGATCTACCCTACCAAGCCTATTGTAAACACACCACATCGACTACAAAGAACCGAGGAGTGTCATCACCACCAACCTCTCATGTTCCCTACAGTATCATTGAAGCGGGTCAACTTTATCTCGATCATCTTTATCCGTCCATGGCTCATCGACAAATAATTGAACAACGCGAGCAACTTATTTACCAACAACCCTCGCCTGAACCCGACCTGAATCGATTTGAGCGCTTTTATGTATGCGCATGAAAAAAAAAAAATCCTGATTCAAACCCCGATCTCACTTTTTCTCTCTTTATAGAAATCCATTGTCCTCGATCTTCAAAGTGTCATGGTATTCCTATTAAAACAACTCTTGAATAGTTTGACACCATCCGACGATATTGATACAAGTCGAAGTAATCAAATCCAATGTAAATCCATCTCGGCGATCTTATTGTTTTTCTTGAAGCGGGCGAAATCATCCCGTAAGTTGTTCATGAAAAAAGAGGCACCACCCACTCTAATTTTTTGTTCCTTGTAAACTAGATGTTTTAAAGTTTGAATATGTTTGTCAAGTGCTGGTGGATTCCGGTGCAATTTTACTCTTGTTGAAGCTCTTTGGGTTACAAGACATGGCATCATTAGCAGGTTGTCCATCGGAAATGGAAGATTCCAGGTATCATCAGCCCCTCTTTTTTATTATTATTATTATTAGCTCATATGTACTAACAATCATTCTCTAGTCTTTATCCTGTAACAAATTATCCTACGAATCGAAGAAATATGTTTTGGATGATTAATTTAATGCGTGTACTTCAAAAACTGACCAAAGGCAAGTCCAATCGAGTGATGATCTTGGTTCAGTATAAATCCACGGTAAAAAAAAAAAAAAAAGACAAGAAAAAAAAACAAGACCCAAAATCTAACATTTGATTCTAGTCTCTTTTCAAGAAAATACTCAAAATCTCACATCCTGTATTGGAATTATATACACTTAAAGTGCTCAAGTCTCAAGTACCTTACCAGACCCGTAAATGGCGAGCTAGTAAGTGAATGACTCCCCCCCCCAAAAAAAAGATAAGATAATTGATAATAATTCATATATAGATAATATGAAGATTATATCCGCCATCTATCTTCAGTGCCGCACTTCATTGTATGATGATTGGATGAGCAAGGTCGAGGTGGATGATGCATTGATACAAGGCAAGGCGGAGGAAATCAATATCCGATTATTGGCACGAATATACCATGGTGAAGTTTACAATCTTCCTGATTGGCTTCCATCTTTTGATCATGATGAGGTGTTACAAGAAGAGGAAGAAGATGAACTCGAGTTGGATCCATCGTTTGTGGCGAATTACGAGATTTGGCTGGATGATGAGAATAACCAAGTGGAAGATAAGACTGAGGATGAACAGATCAGCATTCAACAGACAAATGAAACAATTCAGAGCGAAGATGATCAGGTTGAACAAACAGTTGAAATGATTCAGACCGAGGTTAAACAAGCAGATGAAACGGAACTTGTAATCGAACAAACAGATGAAACCGACACGATTCAACAACTTTTGGAACTAGAGGACGATGTGATTGAGTTATTGGAAGAAGAAGAGGAAGATGACGAAATCAGTACTCCTGAGGATCTAACCATTCACATCCTAGATTTAAATCTTGACCAAGAGATCGGCACACCCGTCCCATCAGGTGATATGAATGATTACTTTTATTACCCCAAGCACACATCTGAACAAGACGAGAAAAATGATTGGGTGGATCCTACCACTGCAATGGATTGTCGTGCGGTGCGACTTCATCATCGTCAACATCAACAACGACATGCTTGGTCACACTCTATTTGAATACACTTTTTGTAAAATAAATAAATTTTCAAACACCGATATTCATGCAAACGTTGCCCATTTTCTGTCATGTTGGAAGAAAAAAAAACCTTCTTTTTTATTTGTCATGATGTCAGCAGAAATGTAGTAGTATTGGGTTGGCGTGCATTCCCGCCCCCTTTGATTTTTTTCTGAAAATGCCAAGTTTGAATATATCATACTCTTGTGGATGCAGAGCATACAAATCACACCTATTATGGGTTAGTAGGCCGTAGACATCTTGTCGGTATGAGGGAGACGTTCTTTATGTCGACGTATGCTGATCGATCTTGAGAAAATAGTGCATTACTCATAAAGGTATGAGTTTGTGTGTGAGAGAAACATCACATTGTACTACCACATCTGGGTTTAGGTAAGCAAAGGGGGACAGCACAAAGAACTATCTTGTTCTGGTTCTTTATCTTGGTTATGTCCGATAAAAAGGAGAGCAGGTTGTACAAAAGTAATCAAAGTACATATTTGAGATTTCCTCCCTTTTTTCTTTCTCTTTTCTTCTTTCTTCTTATTTTTTATTTTGTTGAATGAAGTGGACTATTTTAACCGCCGCTGTGAGTGTGAGCTTCCCTGCTTTCGTCACTGCCGAATCCTACCAAAGTTTATTATGGCCCATACCACAGTCTGTCACTTGGGGCGACTATGATCTTGCCTTGGATGTAATACTAGTTCTCTCTTTGAGCTCCACCACTCACCTGTTTTTTTTTTCTCATTGATTGCATACTAGTCGTCTTTTCATATGATTGGACCAGATCATGACCAATTAACTCGAGCAATGCAACGCTATTCCAGTATGATTGTGAAAGAACACTGGATACCTGTAAGTTTTTATCCCCCTAAACAAAAGGAGTCTAATAACCCCCTCGTTAGGTACAACATCCTTTCCGAGAAGAAGCATCAAAACCACAAAAGGAACATGTACTCACCAGTCTGGAAATTCAAGTGGATGATGTGGAGGCTAATTTGGATTTGAATGTGGATGAATCTTATACTTTGGATATCCCCTTGGATAAAAAGGCACGATTAAAAGCGAAAACAGTATGGGGTGCCTTGCGGGGTTTAGAAACGTTTTCCCAACTGGTACAGCATGCCGCAAAAGACAAAGTCGAAAACCAAACGACCGATGATGATGATGATGATGATGATGATGATATATTCAATGATAAAGCGACACACAAGAAACAGAAACGGCATGCTAGTTTGAAGCATCTGGTGATTCCCAAAGCTCCCGTTCACATTCATGATTTGCCAGCTTATCCTCACAGGGGTCTGATGCTTGGTAAGGAAAGACAAACATTATCGGCGTTTAAAGTTTTGACCCCATTTATTCATGCAGATACCTCGAGAAATTATTATCCTGTCAAAGATATCCTACGTACCTTAAATGCCATGTCTTACAACAAATTAAATGTGTTTCATTGGCATTTGACTGATTCTCAAAGCTTTCCTTTGGTTTTGGACAGTTTACCGGAATTGGCTTATAAGGGTGCTTATGTATTCCAGGGTAAACGTTTGGTGTATACTAAAAAGGATGTGCAACGAATCATAGCTTATGCACGAGATCGTGGTATTCGTGTTATTCCCGAGATTGATATGGTAATGGAAAAAAAAAATGTATGACACAAGGAAAAAGACTGACTTTTTTTTTTTCCTATATGTTAGCCTGCACATACTGGATCATGGGGTTTAGCCTATAAAGACATTACGTAAGTGATCGCTTTCCCATAACAACACACACATACATTGACACTTTTTTTTTATAATCTTAGTACATGTACGGGAAGATACTATATGGAGCCCGATAATGAGTGGGATCATCGACTGGCAGCCGAACCCACCACCGGCCAATTAAACCCCACCAAAGACAAGACCTACGAGATTGTGGCTCAAGTCATTGCGGAACTCGCCGATCTCTTCCCCGATAGTCATTACCACGGCGGAGGCGATGAACCGGTGTATCGATGCTGGGACAAAGACGAATCCGTCACCCAATATATGGCTCAACACAACAAGACCCATGATGATCTCCTCCACCAATTCCTCGATAACGAACTAGACTTTATCCATCGCGCGGGCAAAATCCCCATCCTCTGGGAAGATGCTGTGACCAATAACCATTTACCCTTGTCCAAGGACGTGATGCTGCAAATCTGGACCAATCCTGCCCAGGTCGCGATCAAGATGGGGTACAAGGTGATTGCCTCCAACTCGAATTTCTGGTACTTGGATTGTGGGCATGGCGGGTGGGGTGGGAATGATACGAGTTATGATGAACAAGTACCGCCAACAATGCCTAGTGATGTGCAAAGTGTGTTGGATCAGCATGATTTAGCTGGGAATTATGCTCCAAGCAATTGGGGTGGTGCCGGTGGAGATTGGTGCAGGTAAAAAAAAAAAAAAGAAAAGAAAAAAATGGAAATCAAAGTTTTTTAACTTTTTTTTTTTTTTTGTAGTCCTTTCAAATCATGGCAAAGAGTCTATAGTTATGATTTGACATTCAACCTGACCCAAGAAGAAACGAAATCAGTCATGGGTGGTGAAGTGGCATTATGGTCCGAGCAAGCGGATCCTCAAGCATTAGATGTGCGACTCTGGCCACGCTCGGCTGCGGCGGCTGAAGTGCTTTGGTCGGGTGGCAAGACCCTCGAGGGTAAGAAACGTGATATTGGCGATGCCATGCCGAGAATGTTCGACTGGAGGTATCGATTAGTTCATCGTGGTATTGCCGCTGATCCTATTCAGCCTCTTTGGTGTGGTCAAAACCCTCATCTTTGTGATGCAACTTATCCTGCTGTTTTCTTATGAATAAAGAACATGTCTTTTTTTTTTTTGAAATCATTCGCTAGGGGTTGACATGTCATTCAAGTAAAAAAGTCATCTTCATCAACCCCTAATGCACATCATTGTAAAAGGTCCCCTTTTTTTGGATGAGATCATTCTCCCTTCATCATCATAGCTATATACTTTTATCACTTGGTATGATAGAATGTTAGTGAGTTTAGCGATTTGAATTTTTTTTTTTTTTTTTTTTTTTTTTTTTTTTTTTTTTTTTTTTTTTTTGGATGTCTAGCTATTATTCTTTTTTTTTTTTTTTGATCCAGTACTTTTTTTCATTCAGGGTCCACAAAGTGTACACACACAGTCAATCTCGAATTTCAAACGCCGATTTAACTCTCATCCCTTCTTTTTTCTCTTTTTCCTTCTTTCTTTTCTCTTTTTTTTTTTTATTCATATATATTTATTGAAGTGTGTTGCAGTAACTCCCCCTTCCTTTCTACTTCTTTTTCTTATATAAATATATATATATATATATATCCATACATTTTTATCTTCAACACACAACAAAAGAAGTAGACAATCTATCTTGCCTTGTATATTCTTTTTTTTTTTTATTTAAAAAAACAACAACACCATTCTACTTATTCACTCATAATCCATCTCATCTTTTGGATATACACCCTTATGGCTTTAGATAATGGATACAATGTCAACAAGCAATTACCACTGTACCCAGATGGAACCTCTCTATCCGACCAAGCAGACGAATGGCCTATGGGTAAAGTGATTGAATGGCTAGAAGCTCATGGCTGGGGCTCGGTGGCTCCTCTTTTTGAACGTAAGATGTAAAAAAAAAAAGAATCTATTGACCCCCCCACTGACTGACTCTTCTCCTTCTTTTTCGGGGGTGTGTACTAGTGAATGAAATACAAGGGCAGGCGTTTTTGGACTTGACAATGACAAAACTAGCTAAAGTGATTCCTCGATCTGATCTTGCGTATGGGGATAAACGACGATTACTTCATGGTATCCATAGTATTCAAGCCAATCAAGGGCAACAACAACAACAACAACAGGGCTCAACCACTTTGGTAAGAAACAACAACATGGGGAGGTTGATAATATTGACCTTTTTTTTTACCTTATAGAATGAAGACGAATCATCTATATTGCCATCTCACTATTTGGATACTGCACCCAAAGACCAGCATGATACGAAACAATATTCTTCTTCGCCCATATCGTCACTTAATCCAACGCCACAAACAGCAACAAGTACTCACCAGCCTTCTTCACAAGTACCACAACTCTCTTATCCAGATGGTGGAAGTTATTCATCTACGTCGTCTTATTCTTCCACGTCGTCTTCGCCTTCTTCAACGATGGAATCAGAATATGCAAAGATCCGACCTTATATTCCTGAACGCAAATCATCCAATCCGATCCAGATATCCAAAATCATGAAACAATTCAATGTACCACCGACGTTGCCTTTGGCGAGAACTCGACCGAATCCAATCATCTCTCGGCGACCGCATCATCCATTACATCCTTCCTTTCAACAAGCCAACAACAAGCAACATCCTCCTCCTCCTATTAGTCCTCGGCAAGCGAGTGGTGGTGATATAGATGGTGGTTGGAAAATATCAAGACGGCCTGGCATGACAAAACCAAAGCAGGTAAGAAAGGAAAAGGGGTGATACTACGATGTGATACTAATATATATATATATATATATATATATTATTTAGGAACAACAACAACATCGGGAGCAACGGATTCAAGTGACTTTGGACTCGGATACGTTCTTTAGCTTGACAGTGACCAATATGCATGATCCCATGACATTAAAATCTGCTATTGTAAACAAACTCGGAATGAATGTGATGTATTTGGATCATTATCAATTTTATCATGAAAATGGGGAAAACTCTGGTAAAATACATACATAAATAAGGGGATGACTATAGATACTTACTCTCTTTTTCTTTTTCTTTTACATGAATTATAGGTATTCCTTTGGAAGACGACGAATTGGTATATATTTGTGGACACTCTGATAATTCAAAGCATCGAATTTTACTCAAATCAACTGCACCAGTAATAGTTACATCGGAATCACCATCATCATCATCACCTTCTTCTGCACATCATCAATATACTCACCATCACCATCAACAACAACAACCAGTATCTCTTTGGGCTATTCCGCCGCGTCAACATGATACTACTAAAATCGAAACATCTTCTGCATCTCTTTGGGCAGTTCCACCTCGACCTATTCAAGCAACTGAAGAAAAAGAACAACAACAACTATCGCCATCATTATGGGCAGTGCCTCCTCGACCTCTACAACAAAAGGAGAATAATCCACCTTCAGCATCACTTTGGGCGGTACCTCCACGCTCTGTGGAAGAAGGTAAACCTTCAGCATCACTTTGGGCGGTACCTCCACGCTCTGTGGAAGAAGGTAAACCTTCAGCATCTTTATGGGCAGTGCCTCCTCGACAAAATGAAACACCTACAGCTTCTCTATGGGCAATACCTCCTCGCTCTACACAAGATACCAATAGTCCAACAGTAGCATCATCATCATCATCAACAACAGGCTCACTGTGGGCTGTTCCTCCTCGTCCTTTGAAAGATACCAATGCAACTACTCCTGCGCCCTCACCTTCAGCATCTTTATGGGCTGTACCACCAAAACAATTACACCAACAACAGCAACAGCCTTCACCTGTACCTTCACCATCATCATCATCCACTGTGTCATCATCAACAAAAACACCAGCAAGTGCATCCTTATGGGCCATACCACCAAAAACAACAACTCATCATACTGAACAGGATAATACATTATCTTCTGGATTATGGGCCGTTCCTCCTCGACTATCACCATCTAATTCATCTTCAACATCTACACCCCAGGAACCTACGACTGCTGATTCATCTTCATCAAATAACACCTCTGTCACGCCACCTTCCTCGGGCATATCATCTCTCTGGGCAGTTCCACCTCAGTCCACGGGCAATCTAGACTCAATGGAAGGTTTGACTTTGGAAGATCCACCTGTGAATCTATCACCACCTACGACATCACCTTCTGTTTCATCATCTCCTGCACTACGACCTGCTCTGGTGTCCCCAGCATCATCGTCAACATCTGCTCCTCGCATGCAAAAACGGCTTCAGATCCAAATTCCATCATCAACACATCGACAACAGAAAAATGGATCACCTGGGACCTCTCCTTCGTGTTCACCAGCAGGCATGAGGCACACCCAAAGCTCACCTTTAATACCGACTCTGCCATCATCTTCCAGAACAACACCACATTCGGAAAGCGATTCACCCATCTCATCATCTCACGATTTGACGGATAGTGAAGAAGAAAACTGGGCGGAACGACCTTCGATTGAACAGCTCTACAAGGACATTGACAAGTATTTACCTGGGCATGACCTGGATAAAGAGATCATGTTGGAAGGCGACCAACCACCATCACGTCAGCCCACACCACCTCAACAACAACAACAACAACAACAACAACCTTTTGAACAAACCCAACAACAACAAGCTGTACCAACTGCACCTTTGACTCGACGTTTACAAGGCCACAAGAAATCTATTCGGGTGGTTGCGAACGAAGCGCATCGGAATTGGCGACAGGCAGTCAATGTTATTCGGGTCAACAATATTCTTCGACGACGTAGTACCAAGATGTGGGGACATAAAGTACAACAAGTGAAGCCTGGTATGACATTGACAAATGAAGCTACACCAACCACGTTGCATGATGGGAAACCAGGTAATGAAAAAGGGGCAAGGAGAAAAAAAAAAGTCTTGAAGCTAATTTTTATTTTCTTTGTATAGCACCTACTAAACTTCAATGGATGCGGGGTCAATTGATTGGCAAAGGATCCTATGGACGGGTCTACCACGCATTGAATGTGGCAGCTGGTGAATGGATCGCGGTGAAACAAGTCGATATTCCCACCACCTCATCAGACCGACACAACAAGCAATTACACGACACCGCCGACGCCCTGTACCGAGAAATTCAACTCTTAAAAGACCTTGAACACGACAATATCGTACAATACCTCGGCTACGACGTGGACCAAGACGAAGGCCATATCAATATTTTTTTGGAATACGTACCGGGTGGCAGTATCGCCAGTTGCCTCAGTAAACAAGGCAAATTCGACGAAAGCCTGGTCAGTTATTTCACTCGCCAAATCTTGCTCGGGCTCGAGTACCTCCACGATCGCAACATTCTTCATCGTGACATTAAGGCGGGTAATGTGTTGTTGACGCATACGGGGGTGTGTAAAATCACAGACTTTGGTCTGTCCAAACTGTCTGGTCAGGATAAAGCGTATGATGCTCATGGAAATAACTCGGTCATGCGGGGGACGGTGTTTTGGATGGCGCCTGAAGTGGTGTCGGGGACGAATTATAATGCCAAAGTGGATATTTGGAGTTTGGGGTGTACAGTGATTGAAATGTTGACGGGGAAACATCCATGGTTGGATATGAATATGCTGGCTGCCCTGTATAGTGTAAGTATATAACAATATACATTGACATTTATGCTTACTTATTCTTTTTTATATTAAAATAGCTTGGTCGGTTTGAAGCGCCCCCTATACCTGACGAAATCCATGATAATGCAAAAAGTTTTTTGAAACAATGTTTTATAATGTATGTAGCCTTAAAAAAATAAGGGATAGGTGATATTGACTTGATTTTGTTTTTATATAGTAACCCCGAAGATCGACCGACCGCGGCAGATCTACTGGTCCATCCCTTTGTGGCACAAAATCCCTCCTTCAAATTCAAGGTATGGAAAAAAAAAATAACAGTTTGGGAAAGATCTTTTTATTCACATTGCCTTTTTCTTTTAGGACCATACGAAAACCTGATCTGGTTACCCCCCCATTGTATCCCCCCTGTAATTGTCTTTTCCATCTCTCTCCTCAAGTTATACTTCTTTACTTTTTAACATAATAAATTTTTTTTTTTACCTTTGATTGAAATAATATTTGCGTGGACTTTTATCAAGGCCAAAGCCATTGGATCTCGATCCTATATGGCATCATGCTCATTCATCTCTGTATAAATGGATGTTTGCGTAGTCTGCTAAACTTATTTTTTTTTTACATTGTCTTGACCAGTTTTGATTTCTTCTTGTAAAGTATCATGTTATTATGGTCATCGTCCTGTCTTATCGGCATATCTCTAATGGTATGGTTTATCTTTTTTTTCGATCGTTTACTTTCAAGTCCCGGTTCATGCATTTTAACCCGAAGTTTATTTTCAGATCCCGTCCGCATGCAAATATTACTAGGTGTTCAAGTAAAGTTAAAAGAGAGTACAGAGTGAGAACCTTGGCTGTTAGATTGTGAGTGTAGTGAAATAGCAGATCAGATGCACAAAACGCCCAACCATCATTCACAGGTGCGTTACATGCTTATCATATATATAAACAAGCTGACATAAACCAATAAAATCCATTTACGTCTTGCCTACCCTCCTTGTTAGTACTACCACTAATTCAAACCCCTATTAGGATAGCTCATGCAAAGACATTGGCTCCTCCTCTTTACACTCGTCGCTTTCTTTTTTTTTCATTTTTCTGAATGATGTGGCCATTGAAGCTTCAACAAAGATTTCACAAGGCTGTACCATTGTCATTACTTGTTTTCGCCTTGATTAGTTTCTTCTTTATATATCAAAGGCAACAACGACTTCAAGAAGAGCTTGACTTGATGAGTCAACTTGATCTTGCTCGAAAAGCCGAAAAAGAAAAACAAGATTATCTTGATCGAATCGACCGTCAACGTACTTTGCGCGAACCAGGTACCAATCAAAAAAAGAAAAGGTTTTTGGAGAAAAGCTCACCTTTTTTTTCTTTCGCAGTTTTAGATCATTCAGATGACGAATCATGGTCCCAGATCCTTCGAACCCATGATATTGCCTTCCCATCAACTCTTCCTCCTTGGACAGGTAAATAGAATTTGCAATGGTGATGACAATGCCAGTTCACTTTTTGTTTTTTTTGTTTTTTTGCGCGGGGACGATTTTCAGATGCCGATACCCAATTCATGCAAATGTCACTTGGAGAAACATTACGAGCAGATCTATTGACAACAGATAATCAGAGAATCAATTTCAAGCAACTAGTCAGCCAACTCAGGGTCCATAAAATGCTGTATCAACATTTTGATGTGTTGTTGACACCCGAGAAAGAGCCCGCATGGCCATTGTACACCGCCCTGGAACAACAATTGTACCCCTGGATTCACCCCCAATGGTCCAACGTCTTTGCCATCAATAAAAATACAACGGGACGGGGTATAGTGATGTGTGTCGGAAACTCTCAATTTTATTTTGCAAAACGAGCAATCCAGGCGATCCGGCAAGTGTTCAAAAGCCATCTTCCCATCGAGGTGTTTGCCATCAATGATGACGATCTCTCTTTGACCAAGCGGCGATTTCTCGAAACCACTTTTGAAGATGTGCGGGTAATTAATATTGTGGACCGCATCGACCCGGATGGGACGAGGTTTGATGGCTGGTCCTTGAAACCATATAGTGTTTTAGCAAGTGGATTTGACGAGGTCATTCTCATGGATGCGGACGTGTATTTTTTTCAGTCTCCTGATACCTTGTTTGATGATGCGGGATACCAGGCCACGGGGACCTTGTTTTTTTACGACAGAACCTTATTTGGCGACTGGACACTGGGTCGATTTTGGCTCAATTCTTTTTTACCATCGGTTAGTTCGCTCGTGCCTCGATTACGGTGGTGGAACTTTTTATCAGCTCATGAACAAGAATCTGGCGTGGTGGTGATCAATAAGCGACAGTCCTTGTTGGGGTTATTGGCGGCTTGTAAAATCAATGCCAAGCGGGAGAGAGATGAAGTGACGTACAAGTATGCTCATGGGGATAAAGAGGTAAAGAAGAAAAAAAGGAGTGAGAGAAGAAAACTAATGCCTTGTTAGACATTTTGGATTGGTTATGAAATGGTACAAACTCCTTATGCATTTGTCAAATCCTATGGTGGGGTTCTTGGTGGTTTGGGTGATGGTGGTGACCCTTCTCGAGTGTGTGGCAACATTTTACATTTCGATGCGAGTCGTAGACCTTATTGGTGGAACGGTGGATTGTTGCGTAATAAAAATAAATGGTCCGATCGGTACTTGATCTTCTCTCATTATGCTTTTGGCGAAGACTGGGATTTTGATACATCTTGTATAAAGGAAACCGACCAGATCCATGAATTCAATGCCCAAGAAAAGGATATTGTTCAGCAGTTCATTACATATGACAAGGAACAGAGTGAAATAAATGATGTACAATAAAAAAAAGCCTCGTATTTCATGTACCCCTTTTTTGGATATTCAAGGTCGGCTTAATGCGTTGAAAGCGCCGACTAAATATAAAGCTTTGTGATAGGATGCTGGTAGCTGGCAATTAAATTTGACCATACTACAAAATTGGATAGAGGGGGTTTTTTTTTATTACCATGTCTCTGTGTTTCTCTTCCTCTAAAAGTACCGTATGAATAATCACTTTCAAAAATTTCAAACCCCGCTTCATGCATTCATACTCGTACGTACTAGAAGAGATGAGTAATCCATTACAGTAGCTCAGCAACACTCAAGAAAGAGCGAACCTGATTTGAACTTGACCGTCGTCTTGCATGAAAATGGAAAGTGCCGGCAACATATTCAAGCGGATTTCTCGATTTGGAAGAAGGCTTGTTTTATGTACTTACCGTGTCTTCCTTATTGGGAACTATGTAACGGTGGAAAAACGTTTCAATTACCCGTGAGACTTAACATGGATCGATATAAAAGAAGGAGGTTTTCTGTTTCTTTTTTACTATTCTCCATCAAAAACTTATAACAACAACAAGAATTATTAACAACAACAAAATGACTGCCACTCCAAAGATGCAATATGTTCGCCTTGGAAACACCGGTTTAATGGTAAGTCATCAAATCAGGACGTACAGCTTGCATAATGAATTCTGATCTGACTTTTTCTTTTTTTCTTCTGGCTATAGGTGTCTCGCCTTTGTCTTGGCTGTATGGGCTTTGGTAGCTCTGACTGGATGAGCTGGGTCTTGAATGAAGAGGAATCCATCAAAATCATTGGCAAGGCCTATGAAAAGGGGATCAACTTTTTTGACACTGCCAACATTTACTCGAACGGTGAAAGTGAACGCGTGCTGGGCAAGGCCATCAAGGAACATAACATGCCTCGTGGCAGAATTGTCATTGCTACCAAGGCGGCATTAGCTACCTTGCCTACCCCTGCCCACGGTATAAATCCTATGCCTCGTAATGATCCTGATTTCGTCAATCAATACGGTGCTTCTCGTAAACATTTGTTTGATGCTGTCGATGCCTCTTTGAAACGCCTAGGTTTGGATTACATCGACTTGGTAAGTCCCCCTCCCTAAAAAAAAAAAAAAAAAAAAATTAAGAAAGAAACCATAAACTAATCCTTTTTTATTTATAGTACCAAATCCATCGATTCGAAGATGATATTCCTTTGGAAGAAACCATGCGTGCTCTTCATGATATTGTGCTCTCCGGTAAAGTCCGTTACATTGGTGCCTCTTCCATGCCAGCCTGGAAATTCCAAAAAGCCAACCAGATTGCGGAAAAGAATGGATGGACCAAATTCGTCTCGATGCAAAACTTGTATAACTTGCTTTACCGTGAAGACGAACGTGAAATGATACCTTATTGTTTGGATGCCGGGATTGGGTTGATTCCTTGGTCTCCCTTGGCGGGTGGGATCTTGACTCGCAAGACGGATACCACTACGGCTCGTGCAGAAGTCATGGCATCAAAATCGGACCGAGTGCTCAAGAGTGCATCGGAAATTGAAACTGAAAGAATTGTGGATCAAGTCATTAGCATTGCAGAAAAACGTGGTGTCACCCCTGCTCAGGTACAATAAAAAAGGATAATGCCTACTTGATGATGATACTGACTATTTTTGCTTATAGGTAGCTTTGGCTTGGTGTTTGTCAAAACCTGTCATGACCGCCCCTATTATTGGTGCCAATAAGGAAAAGCATTTGGATGATCTTATAGCTGGTTTGGATCTGGAATTGACATCCGAAGAAATTGAAGCTTTGGAAAAACCCTATAATCCTCGTACAGTTATGGAATACGGCTTCTAAAGTATCTACAGATATACTTTTAGTTGATTTTACTCTTTTAATATAATAAACATGAAACTTTAGACTTTTATAATTAACGAAAAGTGAAAGGGTCTCTTCTCCGAGTCATTCTGCATGAATGCCATCTTCAAATCCCAAAATATGATGTGTTCCAGCAGGGGATTCAAGCATGAAAAACGTTTTGGAGGGGAGATGAGTTGTCAGTGGTCACTGTGCCTTTGACACGTAAACATACTTTAACACCTTCACTTACTCTTACTTCCCAGCTTACTCTTTCTTTTATCCATGACAACTTTGACTGAACGTCAAAGACTACTTAAAGTCCTCGAGGTTATTATATTAGTTCTTTTCCTTGATAACAGTTATAATGGAGATTTGGGTGAGATCGTTGTAATGTACTTGCTCGTCGCAAGTAATCGGTACTTGCATGTTCGGACTTGGGGTGCTAATTGTGGCATTGTCTCTGCGTATTCGAACCTCTTTTTGGCCAACAAGTAGCACCACTTTCAACAAAAAACCCGAATGACTTATGTTGGCTTCAACATGATGGTGGAAACATTTGGAGATCACGATGTATTTAATCAAAGTGGTAATGGATACCCAGATGGCTCCAATTTTTTTGACATTCCGCTGCTTTGGTTGCGATGGCAACGGGGCCAGTGTTGGCCATATCGCCGGCTACTTTGGTATTTCAGGTGCGCTTAAAAAACCAGGTACACTTTCATTTTTTAGAGGGAACCGTGGACAACATCACGTGGAACGTTGTCAAGGCAATTCTTGCAAGCTTGTTTACTGGCCCGACAATGATGAAAAGAGGGTGATTTCCTCTCGGATCCAGGGAGGTACTTTCAGTCGCATGAGTATATCCTGGCCGACTCTGCGTATGCCTGTTTCCCATCTGTTGTTCCCACGTTCAAGTCAATGCCTGGATATTAGATGGCTACTGATTATGCAAAGTTTAATTTCCTTCACAGCAGAACCAGGGTGCCTTGGAAGGTAATTTCAAAAGTCTGAAAGCCATGCGGATCCGGATTACAAGTGCGTCAGAAGCTGCTTATGTATATTCGTCCATGTTGCATTTTACATAATGCTCTACTTGATGATTGTTTTGAAACAACAGATTACCTGCCCACCGGAAATGTTGCTGAAGCTGAGGGAGTTGTGAACAATGCAAATCACAGTCAACAAACCCGTAGATTGGCTTTGTTGGACTTGCTCGTCCGAAACAAATGATCTGGACAGCTTTTTTTATGTTTTTAATAAAACCACATTTACATTTTTATTCATCATCATCACACAACATATGGCAGAATCAGGATTATAGTTTTATTTACTGTGAAGAAGGGTTTGGGAAATGCTAGGCGCACGGAATTTTGGAGGAGCACTACTCACTCAATGGTGAACGGATGCTAATGATTAAAGTGGCAATGTGGATACTATAACATATTTCCAACTTACCGTACCGCAAATCCAAACACCAAGACCCTTGTGTCAGTCAGTCCAAGCTTGCGATGACTTTTACCTGTTCTTTGCGACGGAAGAATAATCCCGTGTGCCTAGCAGTTCCCTTTTTTAAGAAATTGCTTGGAATTAACGATGCATTTTGGCGCCAATGTAAACAAATCGGAGACTCCAGATGTTGTGGAAGTCAGGTACAAGACCACGCTGTTGATTTTGAATACCGTGATCGATACCAGTCAAAACGCCACCTGCAGTTGTGTTTTACGATTTGGTCACTGATGCCTACCTTCATTTACTTATATACCGTACTCATTGTTTATACCTCTACCTCTATCACTCTGCCATATATTCTTCCATCAAAATAAAGTTGTGTTATTTATGCTCATGCAATAATTGTGCCCTTTTTTTTTTTTTTTTTAATAGTACCAAATCCATCGATCGAGGATGATATTCCTTTGGAAATTTAATCTTAAAAGCCTCAGCTCCTGCAAAAAATTCGCGTAGAAGTGGCAGGTTTTCAATATTTTATCCGGCTAAATCCGCGAAGACTTGGTTTTTTTTTCTTTCTTTCTCTTTAATTAAAGGGTAAATAGGTCGACGAATCATCGCTAATGGACCTTAATATGTAGTATTCAAAAACGATTGGTACTTGATAAGATAAATATATTTATTTATTTATATAAAGATAAAAAAGACTATTAAACTAACCATAATTTTTTAACCAATGTGGCGGGTGTTGGGATTGTACACGTCTAAAACGAATAACATCGGCTAAATACCGGTCTCGGTGGGTAGTTGTAATAAAGATGGTCGTCTGGTCTTTCGGAAGCATTCGGTTGTAACTCATCTCTACAAGGTGCAAATTATCTTCTTCTTGGATTCGTCGCTCTTCTACAATTCGTTGTCGGTGTCTTCGAATTCTCTCCATTGCATCTCTCATGTGCACTTCGTGATAGAGGCGTTATTGTTCGGTGTCATCACGATAAAGACGATCAAGTACGGTGTCGGATTCACCAAGGCTTGATTCTCCAACAATAGAAGTAGTAGCACCACCAACAGAGGCATCAAAATCAAAATCAAAATCAAAATCAAAATCATCACCAAAAGAAGCAGTAGCATGGCCAACAGGAATATCATCAACAGAAGCATTTCCAGTAGAAGCACCGAAATC
Organism: Chlamydoabsidia padenii; assembly: GCA_025330725.1. NCBI lineage: Eukaryota > Fungi > Mucoromycota > Mucoromycetes > Mucorales > Cunninghamellaceae > Chlamydoabsidia > Chlamydoabsidia padenii. Next base: position 83,938 of record JAIWND010000038.1, on the reverse strand, counting down.
AAAATCAAAATCATCACCGACAAAAGAAGCAGCACGGCCAACAGGAACACCATCAACAGAAGCATCTCCAAAAGAAGTAACACCTTCAACAGAAGCACCGAAACCAAAATCGAAATCGGAATTACCTTCATTACCTTCAGCGACATCATCAACCTCAATAATAACATCATCATCTTCATCACTATCAGTGGTAATGATTCCGGAAACAGGTGTAGCAGGTTGGGTGGAATGATTTGCGGTTTGATCAAGATGGGGATGATCATCGATTCGGCCGGGATAGTGTGTGTTTGGTCTTGTTGACTTTTTAATGCAGTTCATAGTGTAGTTCAGTATAGAAGGACTGGTTTATGTAGGTGGTCTAATTGTTAATATATATATATTGTAATAAACTCTTATTTTACCTCAATTAATGTAATAAATGGTGCTTGATGGGATCTTTTGATAAAGTATCTTCCGATGATCATTGTGCCAACGCTATGTCTTCTAACTAGATGTTTACATAACAAAAAGCGGTTGACGAAAAAGGATGGGCAGCCACATACCCAGGTATCAACATCAGTGGCATAATTGTTTTGGCTTTCTATTAGTATAAATAACAAGTTAATATTTTTTAATTTCATATTGTGATATCATACAAAAGTAGTTGTCGTCGCCTTTTTTTTTTTTTTACCTTGACGTTCTTTTAGTGAGTTTCAGGTGCTCACAAACAACCTTTCCCATTTAGATGGATCCCTGCGAAGAATTATTCTATGATTATATGAATCGACCAGTTGTTCACAGTGTTTGGCCAAGAGTATATATGCCAAAAAGTCTTGTCGGAGTCGGCTGTAGCAATAAAGATGATTCCGTTTGAGGACACGTCAATGAGCTTCGATTAGCATTGTTAACTTTGGCGTGGGAATCCCTGGAGTAGTACAACGAGCCCATAAAACCCATTGACGTTCCGTGTACCATTGTCTCCACAAGTACGCCCAAGCATCTGGCAACGATCTACGCACGCAATACTCATACATTTCCCGGGCACAGGCTTGGTGGATTTGATCGGGAGTTAAAAACGACGTACCTGAAAAAATGCACAAATTTCCCTTTTAGGTAATGACATGCTTAAAATGGTTTATAACTTTATCTTACCTCGATGAATTCGTTGATGGTAGCAATAGTGCTTTTCCATCATTTCAATAATAGCTTTTATGTCCTCTTCAGGGCACCTTGCTTGTCTGGCAATTTGTGATCTGTTGTTGACCGTTGGGAGGAAAGTGGGACTAGCAAAATTAAATTCCCCCATAACATCATCAATGTCAACTTCATAGATTGGACCAAGATTTCCTTTGGCTTTCTTTAAAGCAAGTCTAACAGCCCTTTTCAGATGCCACAAGCAGAGCCGCAGGATATTATCACCCCATGTTTGTTTTATTGCGTTGATTTCGGACGAATCTTTATCACAAAACATGTAATACGGTGACAGCCCGCAATCACGGAGAGCCAGGAAATAGCAGCATAGTGCCGCCACTTTGCATGCTTCAGCCACTTCTGATCCACGTTTTTTTTTAAATAAAGAAAGTATGCTACAGGGTACCCGCAGCCATTGATGTTCGCTATCACGCCAAACAATTCGCTCTCGAGACGGTTTGTCTTGTAGGTAGAATCTACGAAATATTCAACAACCTGGTCAGATCCAACACACAAATCAAAAAACATTGTGGTGAACCCCAACCCCCGCCAATGATCATTATCTTCCCAGCACAACTAATACAACCAAACAAAGACAAGACAAATATTGTTAAAACAGGGTTATATTATAATCCACACACACTCAACCAATCTACACAATCTACACTAAATCTAATACTAGTTCGCCAAGTAATCGGAAGAGTAGTTGTCCTTGTTGTCATTGTTCACCAGAGTCATGATTCGCTTAAGTTTAGTAATAATAATAAAAAAAAGCCAATACACACACTGTTTAAACCATGCAATCACCCAAATTACTTTTCCGTTTACCCAGACCTTTTTTCCCACAAACCCCCTTTTTCTTTCTTTTTTTTTTTTTCTTACCTCCCGGAAGCCAGCGTCCAGATATTCGCGCACCAAGATTCTTGACGACACCATCTGGTCATCAGCACGCCTATAAAGGTGAACAATCGCCTGACTCTTCCAATAATACATCTGTGCGCGGGTGATGTTGTACCCGAATTGTCGTTGCACCTGAGCGAGTAGGTCCCCAGAGGTCAATTGGTGGGCATGGGTAGTGTTGAATTCCCGGACTTCAATGGGCATGCTTGGATGTTCGTCTTCACTATGGGGGTTGTGCTGTTCCTGGTTCTTGACGGTGAGAGTTATCCACCTTTGTTGTCAATAGATCACACCGGAAAGTTCACCACCACAATCGTAGGTTGTCATACGCCGGCCCAACCTTACCAATTCGTTTGGTGGACGTTGGTTATTAACATCTGTCCGCTGAGCACACAGTCCAAGAAATGCCACCGAGTGTCGCTTCTTTGGATTCGCGATGTTTTTTTTGGTGTATCGGAATCCTCCAGCGTGCTCCACCGCCAGGTAGATGGCGTCAATAAGCTGCTCATCCGTATTGTCGATATGATCGTCATCGATAAATAAATGGCCATCAAAAATAATATCGGTATCTAGGGAAGGAGAGTCATCGAAGCTGTCGGCAAGTTGTTCAATAGGAATCAAATCACCAAAATTAGGACACACAGGTACTGGTGTATCACGATTACGACAATTCAAGCACGTTTTATAATCAGCTCGTCGACCAGCAAAACAAAGCAACTGGGCATGACTTTCGACATCTACTATAGTAGCGTTCCAGATCGTTTCCGAAGTCGTCGTTGTTTTCCGAGTGTGAAGAAGGAGAGGATGTAACTGATAGAGACATTTCAAAAGTTGATTATTAAAAAGAAAAAAGAAAACCAAGCCTTAGCGGATTTAGTCGGATAAAATGTTGAAAACCGCCACTTCTACGCGGGAGCTCATGGTTTTTAACAATCTTGTCAAATTCGAATCCCGCAGATTAAAAAAATTAAAATTGGGATTGCCCCCTTCTTTTCACTTTCGCCATTCTTTATTCTTACATTACTCTACTTTTAACCCCCCCCTCCTCTTCCTAACAAGTAAATGTCTTCTACCGATACATCTTCTCCTGATTTATCATCAACAAGAACCATTATCTATAAGGTATATGGTGTGGCCAATAAAGTACAAGCGATAACGGCAGTAGGCTTCACCACGTTTGCGGTAATGCATGGTTTACAAATTGCCACGGCGGCTTTCCGTGGAGTGGAAGCAGCAGACAGTGCCTTGCTGATGACTCGTCCCATTTATCAAGATGCTCATTTGGAAGGTTGGATAGTGACTGGCAGTGTGGCGTGGCATTTAGCGGCGGGCATGACCAAATCGATCCTCCAACCATATCTCAACATTAACAAGAAAAAGGAAAGTAGCAACCTGATTCGCTATCATGACGTTACTGGACAATTATTGGTACCTTTACTGGCGGGACACTACTATCTGGCACGCGGGATGCCCATCAAGACCATGGGTGATTCGGCATTTGTTGATTTCGGGATCATTGCGTGGGGTTTGCAAAATAAACCCTTCATCTCTTGGGTATGGCATACAGCTTTGATTGGGGTGGGTGTGTATCATATGGTCGGTGGGGCTCAATTGGCATGTCAACGCACGTTTGGTTGTGGCAAGAACAAGGAAAAGAGTAGCCGCACTCAAGGGATGGTGGTAGTTGGTATTAGTGCGGTCTTGCTTGCTGGATTGGTGGCAACGAGTCGATTGGATAAAATACCCCTTCGTCGTGAATATCAAGATATTTATCTTGGTTTGTTACCTAGCTGGATTATGTAGATATCCCCCCTTTTGATAAATAAAAACCATCATTTATATCCATGTCTTTATGCAAAAGTGTTTGAACCGCAAAAGTATGTTTTAACCCCCGACCCAAGCGAAAAAAAAAAAAAAAAAGCCCTGTGACTTTTTTCAGGGCATATCAAAACACCAGGGAGGCGGGATGGTCTTCTTACTTATCTTTACCCCTCTCCCCACTCTCTTTCCATTATACATTTACAGGGCACCATGTCATTAATATCTCGCACCGTGACCTCTATGGTTCGTTCCACTCGTATGGTCAACAACAAATCCAGCTTGATGGCCTCCACTCTCCACCTTCCTCTCTTCAACAATCAACAAGAAGAACGCCGTTATCAACATACCACCAACGTGCCCGACTTTTCAAAGTACAAAAAGACTGGTGTTAGTGGTGATGCTAGCCGATCGTTTGCTTACATGATGGTGGGTACCACTGCTTTGGTCTCCGCCGCTGGTGCTCAAGCTACTGTCAGTGACTTTTTGGCCAACATGTCTGCTTCTGCTGATGTATTGGCTTTGGCCAAGGCTGAAGTTGATTTGGCTTCAATTCCTGAAGGCAAAAATGTCACCATCAAATGGCGTGGTAAGCCTGTGTTCATCCGTCACCGTACTCAAGACGAAATTGCTGAAGCCAATACGGTTAATGTCCAAGAACTCCGTGATCCCCAACAAGACGCTGAACGGGTCAAGAAACCTGAATGGTTGGTCATGCTCGGTGTCTGTACTCACTTGTAAGTAGGAAAAAAAAAGGGGGGGGGAGGGATAAATGGCTAACTAACATTTTTTCTTTTTTCCCTAGGGGTTGTGTGCCTATTGGTGAAGCTGGTGACTATGGAGGTTGGTACTGCCCTTGCCATGGTTCTCACTATGATATCTCTGGTCGTATCCGTAAGGGTCCTGCTCCTCTCAACCTTGAAATCCCAGGTAAATCAAATGAAATACTCTTTTTTTTTTTTTTTTTGTTTTTTTTTTTTTTTGCTTGATAAAGAATGTAATCTAATCTTTTGTTTTTGTATATAGAATACTCATTCACAGATGATAAGCTTATCATCGGTTAAACCATCCACCCCTCTAGTTTAGTTATTTACACACACCCTTCCCTATTTATTTATATCTACAATGTATTAAAACACAATAAAATAGATCTTTTAATCATCATCATCACATTACTGCATTTATGACTGGATAGTATAGACATGCATACATAGAGGGAAAAATCATTCTTTATTTATAATTAGGATCCACGGGAATAGTCCACACAATGACAATAACACACATTAATAAAAAGACACAAATGTAGTATAAAAACAATGTATATTTAACAAAAAACAGATCAAGTGACGCTAACTAAATGAATGGGAGGATAGGGAAGATGAGGGAGAGGGGATGTGGGGGAAGAGTCTAGTACACACGAGCAAATGGAGGGACAGCCTTACATTCTTCTTCGTCCAAAGTAGTACCAGTGACAGAGCGGTAGCTGAGCTTGACTTCACCGGTAGTTTGATCTTGCCACGACAAGGTATGCTTCATCCATTTTTCATCATCACGATCAGGGTAATCATCACGAGCATGGGCACCACGAGATTCAGTACGGACGGCAGCAGCGTGCATGGTTTGAGAAGCACAAGTCAACAAGTTTTGGAGTTCCAAAGTTTCCACCAAATCAGTGTTCCAGATCATACCACGGTCAGTGACCTTGACATCACGGAAAGTGTTCCAGACCTTGTCAATCTTGCCACGACCTTCGTCGAGAGTTTCTTGAGTACGGAAGACAGCAGCATCAGATTGCATGACCTTTTGCATGTTAAGACGAATTTCAGCAGTAGACTTGTCACCATCGGCATTGCGCAACTTGTCGAGGTTTTCAATGGTCTTGGCACCAGCATCAGCAGCAAAAGGCTTGAGGGGTGTGTTGGGTTCCAAGGTTTCGGCAATATGATGAGCCACAGCACGACCAAACACGACAATATCTAAAAGAGAGTTGGCACCGAGACGATTGGCACCGTGCACGGACACACACGCAGCTTCACCTGCGGCATACAAACCAGGCACCACCTTGTCTTCGCCATTTTCATCCACGCGCAAGACTTCACCAGTGTGTCGGGTAGGAATACCACCCATGTTGTAATGGACAGTAGGCAAGACAGGGATAGGTTCCTTGGTCACATCCACACCAGCAAAAATGGCAGCAGTTTCGGAAATACCGGGCAAACGTTCGTGGAGGACATCAGGAGGTAAATGGTGGAGTTGGAGATAGATGTGATCGTTTTCGGGACCCACACCACGGCCAGCCTTGATTTCCAGAGTCATGGCACGAGAGACAACATCACGAGAGGCGAGATCCTTGGCGGTAGGAGCATAACGTTCCATGAATCGTTCACCTTCATTGTTGATCAAGATACCACCTTCACCACGAGAACCTTCAGTGATCAAACAACCAGCACCGTAAATACCAGTAGGATGGAATTGGACGAATTCAAGATCTTGAAGAGGGAGGCCAGCACGAGCCACCATGGCATTACCATCACCAGTACAAGTATGGGCAGAAGTACATGAGAAGTAGGCACGACCGTAACCACCAGTAGCCAATACAGTCTTGTGAGAGCGGAATCGGTGAAGAGTACCATCTTCCATGTTCAAGGCAATCACACCTTTACATTCACCATCTTCCATGATCAAATCCAAAGCAAAGTATTCAATAAAGTAGTTGGTGTTGTGACGAAGAGATTGACCATACAAAGTGTGAAGAATGGCATGACCGGTACGATCAGCAACGGCAGCACAACGATAAGCTTGTCCACCTATATAACAAAAAGAGGAAATTATTAAGACATTTTTTTCATCACTGACTTTTAAAAGATATATAAAAGAGGGCCTATTTTGTCTTGTTGTTTTCTTTTACCTTTGCCATACTTCAAACTTTGACCACCAAAAGCACGTTGATAAATCTTGCCTTCTTCCGTTCGAGAGAATGGGACACCATAGTTTTCAAGTTCGTAAACGGTATGAGGAGCTTCACGACACATGTAATGGATAGCATCTTGATCACCAAGCCAGTCAGACCCCTTGACGGTATCGTACATGTGCCATCTCCAATCATCTTCAGTCATGTTACCCAAAGCAGCATTAATACCACCCTAAACGAAACAGTAGGTAATAAAAAATAAAAATAAAAGGAATTAGTATATGGTTATTGCGGTGTTTTTTATTTTCCTCCTTACTTGAGCAGCCACGGTGTGAGAACGAGTAGGGAATAACTTTGTGATACAGGCAGTGTTCAAACCAGCTTCAGCGAGACCAAAAGCAGCACGGAGACCAGCACCACCAGCACCAACAACAACGGCGTCATATTCATGATCAATAATAGGATACTTGCTAGCAATGGAGCCCTACAAACACATGAAAGAATATTCGTTTTAGTATAGTTTACTGTTTAGGCCGATTCAATCAACTTACAGTAACTTCTTTGGCGTTCAAGGGAGAAGAAGCCATCACTTGCAAAGCAGGCTTGGAATGGTGAAGACCACGAGCAGTCAAACGACCTACTGTACCTATTATAAATTGATAATGAGTTGGTCAGTCATTGTTGTTGTTGTTGTTGTTGTTCATGTTGTTAAAAAGAGATTACGTACGGGTGGCGCGTACCTATTTCAAATAGTCATCAAACAAAAGATGGAATTAGTCCAAGTGGATCTAAAGATTAAGTATATGTTTGTATACTTACAGCAGCAGGAGAGGAAGATTGTAAAAGTTTCAACATGGTTGCCCTTGAAGAAAAAAGAAAGAAAGAAAAAATAAAGAGTGGGGAGTTGTGTGGAGAAGGAAACAAAAGAGAAAAAACAGGACGGGGGTAAAAAAAAAAAAGGGTGCCTCATCAATTTCAAATCCCGCATACAAAATCTTTGACAAGGGTGCGATTTTTTTGATATCCCGCACTTGTCAGGGACGCCTATGCACTTGATGTGGAAGCGGCAATGACGTTGAGTGATCGGCATATCATTTAAACGATCATTGTTAAGAGTAGGAAATGGTAATGTAATATGTTTTATTGTAAAAAAGACAGTTTTATTTAAAGACTATACTATAGGGTTATGCTAAAGTCCAATTTATGCGTCGTCGTCATCATCATCATCATCACCTTCCTCTTCCGTAGTATTATCCGACCCACTATCCTTTTTCGTCGTGTGATGGATCCGCAACCGCAGATCAAGTATCAAGTCACCCCATACCAACCGAGTCGAGCAATCAGGGCATGAATGTTCGATGGGAATCAAATAAGGGGTATCCGCTAAAAAGACATTTGCCAGGCAAGTGAGGTGGGATATCATGGTGCAAGTGGTTGTATAATTGCCAGAGCAGCACACAAATCGATCGAGTGCCTACACAAAATCATCGTTATTATCATTTCCCTCCTTGATTGGGTTTTGTTGTTTTTTTAACCTTCTTCTCTATATCGGTATGACAGATACTACAGGGAAACGACGTGGGTAGTTTATCCAACCAACTTACTATATCCTTATTTTCATGTTCTAGTCAAGAAAAAAAAAAAAAAAAAAAAAAAAAAAAAAAAAAAAAAAAAAGCTTGGTGTCAGTGTCTGTATGTATTACCCTCTCCATTACCTCTTGATCGTCGAATGACGGGAAGGATCTCCTCGGCCGGACCATAAGAAAGAGATAGTTGACAAGGTAGTGGCCTGTGTGCTTCGGCTAAAAACAGTGCTTGGTCATTTGGATCCATAAACCTGATCTTGAGAGGCCATTGAGCAAATGGTTGTGTGCATAACAGATCATAGAGTGCAGTGAGTTTGGTGAGATAGAGATTAGCGTGGGCTGGTGCACGTAAACCCACCGTACTGCTGTCAGTTGTCGAGTACACGCCTTGTCGTTTAGTATGTCGTGATCGTAAAGGATGCTGCCAGGCCCATTCGAATTGTAAAGCACTTTGTTTAGTAGGGAAGCCATATACAAATAGAATCATTTCCCTATTCCAATAAAAAAAAGAGAGAGAAAAAGATGTCAACCAGGTGTCTTTGTTTGTGTGTAGCGCAGTTGATTACCATGGCCTACGTTTTGCTGTCTTGAAGGCTCCTTGTGTGATATCGCCATTATGTTGCCTTAATCGTTTAATGGGGTCAGGTGTGGAGCCCACATATACTTTGTTTTGATGACTAGGGTGTAGGGAGCGAATGAGGTAACAACAATAAAATAAGTATGGTGCCATTCAATGAATGAAGGAGAAGAGGGAGAGAGCGAATGGAAAAAATCCACACTTTGCGTTGATTTAAGAGCGGGTTTTGAAATTAAGCAAGTCGCTTGTCTCAAGACCTACATATGAGTTTGATGAATTATATAAAGTGCAATATACCCTTTCAACCAGGAGCTGTCAAGCTTAAGGATTTATTGTAGCCTATTGTAAGAACAGCAAATGTCGTGACCGGGATTTGAAATGTCTTGAAAGAAAATCGTCCCTTAGGGTGCTCTCATCGTCCCTTAAATCCTCTCATGATCCGTATCATCAAAGCCGTCTCACGAACACAAAAATCCCGAAATGGATTTTTTTTGTTACACCGCCAGACCAAAAAGAGCTTCAGGAGACGACCTTTGGTAAACGTTTATCCGTTTGATGAGACGATGCTTACTATCCTGATGGGTATTCCTGATTAACTTGAATTTTTCGTCGAATAAGCGGAGAATATAATATCAGTTAGCGTTTTGCGGAAGAAGATATGATGTGTAACTTTTTAACTCACCTTCTAAGACCCATCTCGCCTCAGAGGACGGGGAGCCGAGAGTGTTCCCATACCAGGAAGGACGCGACCCAAAAAGATGTTTAGCTAATACATTATCTGTTGTTGTTGTTGTTGAGAAAGCAGGATACGCCACATTTGTGGCAGCCAGATGTATACCAATTTTAATGATGTTAATGGCAGCATTTGCATCTCAACCACAAAGTGAGTATCTATGCTTTCTTCCAAAGCAGTCGGGTTGATACAATGGACGACACCAAGGTTGGCGCGACCGTTCCGACGCTTTGGATGCTGGACACGACTATCACAAAGGCAGCATAGTTTGGATGACAAGTATTCGTTTGTGTCGATCAATTTTGCATTTGATTTTGAATACAATGCCATTTGTAGCCGGTCCGTACTTCTTCTTTCTTGCCCATGGATTCTTGAACCAAAACACGACCAGCATCGCCATAATAAATGGTGGTAGGTACAGTGACTCTTTTCCCTTTCCCTTTCCCTTTTTTAGCCGTAGCAGGAGCAGCAAGGGATATAGAATCAGTTGGTTTTCTTTTATTTACCCTTTAATTCTGTCATAGTATGATTTTTCTCTTTCTGGACACAGATTTATCCGTAACAGCACAGTAATAGCCTTTTTCATAACATAGTTCACCCGGCTGTCTGCGTGCATATTCATAATGTTGGTTGCCATTATCGTGAATTGAGAAAGAATTAATGGATAATACTCATCAGGTAAGTCATTTAGAAAGCGTGCATCAAAGTCTTCGTATGGAAGTAAGAACTCTTCATTGGTAACTTTAAAAGAAGACATCCCCGTGGAAGAAAATGATATTTGAGAGGAAGACGTAGACATTTCAGTGGAAGAAGTAGACACTTGAGAAAATGACGCTTCATCAAGCACTGCGCAGTCTCTTCGTTGTTTTGCACCATAATACTTGTAAAAGAGATGTTCAAGATGTCGATTTGTAAATGTATCCAATAGTTTTCTTTTTTGAGAATCCGTTCGTGTTTTCATATTCATTAGTCTGTCCTTCATGTCCCGGTCGAGGTGAGACAGTTTTCTTTCACATTTTTGTCGGAGATGGGAAGATGGTACAATGTCAGTAACAAATGAATAAGAAGAATGGCTGTCCAAAATATAACAAAGGTGCATTAGCTGTCTTTAATGATATATAATTTGATGGATTTACCTGTCAAGGTAGAACTGCGCGATCAGGGGTACCATGATTGACATCTCGTATACTACATCAGAAACAGTCTTCATCAAATCCAAGCATCTTTCTCGCCATTTTGGTCTCCTAATTTTCGTATTTGTCTTGATGGTCTTCACACCTTGGTTCACCTTCATTCGCTTGTTTCCTCTTAATTTTGGCTGGTCATCTGATTGCTTTCTTTTTGACGAGGTTGAAGCTTTGCCGGTATCTTTCTTGGGTGAGGTTACTTCATCATATACTGCATCAACGTTTTCTGCTACAAACTTTCGCCATTTCACCTCCAGTGCATAATAATTTTTGACACAGAAGTCCGTCATACTATCTGCAGTCGTAGTTGTTGGCACATCTGCATGTGAAAGAATGATCAGTAATTAAACTTAAATATACTTACTCACTCTCCTTTTTACCTCCATCTTCCAGCTTCCCGTTGCATTCATTCCACAAAGCTGCGGGTTTTTTATAAAATAAACAAAAACGAGGTTTCTATTGATCCTCCTTGTATTTTTTCAATATGACTTCTTTACTTGTAGGAATGTTCTTGTAGGATTTGACAACTTTCTTCAGCTGTTCCTCCAGTCGGTCCTTGAATGCCATTTTGATGAAATGATCACATCGCTCTGTATACTGGAATGATTATAAAAGCTTCGTCCATCGTCAGGTGGAGGGATAGAGTGAGATGTGTTTGATGGTGTAGCGTCTTCATCCATATGTATATGTATATAAAGTAGAAGGAAGTGGTAGAGATAGTTTGTTTTTTCAAAAACAAGAGTCTATCAGGTTTTATATATATTTACTGATGCCGGATGTGATCTTTTTTTTTCTTACCCCATTTGAACATAATCATTGGTATATATAATATAGCAATAGGGATTTGATAAATGGCATCTTCGCTTTGTACTTTACTTGACTCTTTTCATTTATTAGTGACACGACAATTCTAATCAACATGGAATCTTATCCGATTGTAACTCGAACATGTGAAAAAGTAGAGTAAAAGCAAGCACACATGGTGTTTCTTCCTTTTATATATATATATATAATAAAACACATTATCTTTTCTTGATCCCTTGCTCGTTGATATTGTCACTCGCAATAAGACTGTTGTGTAGTTTAGTTAATACAGATGAAGAAAAAAAAAGTAACAGGGACATGATTGTGAGGAAACGTAATTAAAGTTTTAGAGAAGAGGTGGTGCACGGACATTGTGTAACAATGATCGATGGAGAGGACGATCAAGATGGGAATACAGTCAAGATTAATAGATAGATATATACATACACTAGTAAAGATTTTTTTTTCATTCAAATAGAAACAGTTGCACCACCATCCACCAATAAGGAAAACATGACCTTCATCAAAACAATAGGATCTGACACCAAGCGGGATATCAACATTATACAGGTTTAGGAATCACTTTTTACTTCTCTTTCGCTTGTTTCTTCTTCTTTACCTTTTCTCACAATTAAGATTGATACTACACATCACTGTTTTTCTCTTTCTTGTTTTTTTCTTTTGACACATCTCTGCCGTTTTCGAAGAGCGGAAATCAAACTTTCATTGTGGCCATCAGGTAAAGAAAAAAAAAAAAAAAAAAGAAAAGAAAAAAGAGTATTTGTACAACCTGTCACTCACGTATGGTGTTGGTAATGATATAGCCGGCAGTGGAGGTTTTTCCATCAAGATCTCCAATTGGTGCCATTCCTTATCTGTCGGTCATGATGTTGGGATTGGCCCACCATCTACTGGTCCTGCAACATCATTAAAATGGGCTACTCAACCACTACAGGACCCACGTAGTGTGGTGTTGGGGATTGGGATGATTAAAATATAAAGAATAAAAGAATAAAAGAATATAGTATATCTAAAAAGTAAAAACGCTAGTGAGTACGATGGGATTCTTTTATACTTTATTGACATTGCTTGTTCCGTGAACTGCAACATTGTTATAAATAAAAAATCATACTCTCTGTAAATATACTAGTAACTGGGAATGTTATATAGACAAGGAATAATACATGGGTTTCACCTATAGGGAGGATATTACAACCAGGGCAGACCCATCCCACACATCATCGGCTACGCCATTGTATTCTTCGAATTCCCGGCAAGCTTCTTCAAATACATCACTGGTTTGGGAAACCATCATCGCAATCATTTGTCGAAGTACGTCGTCACGGTAGGCCTTCCGTTCCGTTGCTCTTGGTGCTGTTGATCCACACGCGATGACCTTCACTTTCTTGACGATGTTTTCCCTCCAGGCTTTAATGTATGCTATTGGCAAATCACAATTTTCGTGTCATCACCAAACGCAGTCTTGATACCAGCGATTTCGGCATCCGAGTTGTCGATCATCACTTGACAAGGAGTGTAGCCATGGTCTTGTCGAAGCCACTGAAGCCAGAATTGCACAGAGTAAGAAGACGCATGATTGATGACCATAAAATCAACGGGTTGCCCTTTACCAGTTTCAGATGATCGTAACACCAAGGTATAGAGATAGCAGAAGTTCCTTGGACTAGTGACGCAGGTCTTGTGTGTGGAGTCCAAGCATACAATCCTACCATCCTTTCGTAAACACTATACCCAAACAAAATAAAGAGTCAACAGTAATATACCACCTTGTTCCTTCGTCTTTTTTTCCCCATATACTTGCGTTCATTTGCCATTGAGAGCAGAAAGCAAAGGCAAACATCCCATCGTTCATCGTCTCCATATTCTTTGTAAAGCAATAACCACCAGATTGGACGATCTTTTCCTCCCATATTATCAAACTTTTCGCCAGATCAGTATCGAGTTGAGACTTGGATTTCATCGTCTTGTTCATCTGGTAATACACCGACTGATAGGTGAGACGTATTGATTCTTCGATGTTCGCATTTCCCCCAGTTCCATAATTAATGCCAGCTGATTGGCATTCTGGCGTAAGAGATGTTCAATGCTGATCCAGGTCATCTTGATTTCAATTAATTGCTGAAGAGCCAAACGAGCATCTCGACTTATGGGCGCTGAGGCCATGTCCTGGATGCTTCCAGGTGTATGTCCAGTGTGTTCCCAATGGTATTCGATAGTAGCTTCCGTGGGGTCTTCTTCGCGGACCAACATCTTCAAGTACGCTTCACATTAACAGGAAATCGAATCATGAGTACGAGCAGAGCTGGTGGACGGTTTAGACGCTCCAACTAGGTGGAAACAATAAGTCTATAAAAAAGTACACATTATTGGTTAGATGAATATAAATTATAAGGACACTTACTTCTCTATAACGTAGTGCATATTTTGATTGTTGGTTCGGTAATTGCACCATGGTAAGGTGTTCCATCGTGATTGCCAAACCTTTGAAGGAATACAACATTAGCCTTGCGAGCAGGTCCACTTGTTTTGTCGTATAAGGAGAAGTTGCACCTTTGTTCTTCTCTTTTACGGAAGGCATCGAAATCACGACGAGGCATGGTAAACTTGGTGGGTTCTTCGCGTGTTGAGAGGACTTCATGGAAAGGTTCCACAGTACCGGTCGCGCGTCTATTCAACAAAGTAAAGTCGCATTGGATAATTGTCCTTTTTTTATATATATAAAAAGAGGAAGGATGAAAGAAGAGGAAGAAAAGTTTTTTTTTTCCTTCATCCTCGATGATTTAAAGCGGCAGGGCAAATAGCCACAGGGTCAAGTCTATCGGGATTCGAATCCTTGCTTTACTCAAAATTAAATTTACGCGGTATTCCTGAGAGCGGGGAAAGAATTTAATTGGCTCAAAATTATTTGGAAAGCGCCATTTTATTTTTTCTCTCTGTCTTCCTCTTCCCATTTTTAATATTACTTTCTTGACACTTTTCCCAAATAATATATAAAGTAGACATTTTTAGTTAATAAAAAGTTATATTATCGTCCCTCAAACCTCTTTCTGTCTCTGTCTCTGTCTCTGTCTCCTCTTTTTTTTTTTTTTTTTTTTAACAGACCTGCCACCATGGACTTGCAACATTTAATCCTCCTGATCTTAGATCTCCTCCTCCAAGAAGAAGAAGAAGATATGGCCAACTCTTCCGAATTTGTCTTGATTGCTTTACAAGAAGAGGAGCAACTTTGGACTCTTTTTACTATACAGTTAAACGCTATCCAGCAGCGTATAAACGTCAACAATGCCTATACAACTACAATGGCATGCTTTCCTGGCTCCTTATCTGGCTCCTATGTTCGCAACAACAACAACACAGGATACTGGGAAATCACTCATCCTGGGTTGGACGACACACGCCTCGACAACAGTTATCATGCCAACTATAGAGTAAACAGGCATACATTCAAATTGCTTGTCAACACTTTGTCTCGGCACCCGGCATATCAAAGTCGAAATCCAGCTTATCCCCAGACACCTTGCTATATTCTAGCAGGGATGATTCTCTGGAGTCTCGCCAATTTAAACCAAGGATACAGGATTGTCAAGAACACTATGGGTATTAGCAACGGCTCCTATCATAACTTTACGACACGATTCCTCAATGCCATGGTCGATTGCTTCGGATATGTTATCCATTGGCCGACAGGTGAAGACAAGGTGCGTCGTACAATGGACAGCTTTAGGTCTCGTCGTAACAGAAACGGTCTTATTCGCAACAAACTTCCTGGTGGTGTAATTGAGGCTCTTGATGGTAAACTGGTCCAAATCTCCAAACCACGTGGTGTTCCAGCCGATGACTACAGGGATAGAAAAGATGGACTCTCGATGAACCTAACAGCAATCTGTGATGACGACACACGCTTCACCTATACTTTTATCGGAAATCCAGGTAATGACTATAGTTTGGAATGCACCGTAAACTTGTTTATTGTTTATTATTATTTTTGTTGTGATTAGGAAGAACACACGATTCTAGGGCATTCCGTCGCAGCAGCCTCTGCACCTCAATGACAAGGACCACGAAGCACAGTATGTCCAAATAATACATTTATTATTGCAGGTACAGTAATATATTTAGTTAGCTTTATTATCTATACTAAAACAACCATTTCTTCCTTATGCCAATAGATTCAGCATATCCATTACATAGAACTATAATCACACTATATAGACGATCCCGCGCAACACCATCAGAAAAAAATTCAACAAAATACACTCACGAACACGCATGGCAATTGAGCGGGCGTTTGGGCTTCTTGTGGCTCGGTGGTGCTTTATTGGACAAAACTTGAATGTAGCCAAGGAAAGACGATAGGCACGAACGATTCTCATCTCTTGCATCTTACATAACATATGCTTGAATCAAAATGACGTGCTTCCCAGGGCTTTACTGGAACAACCGAATGTTGGCTCAGCAACAACTGCCGCAAGGATTGATGACACCGACGAAGACAACAATGAAGCTAGCAATGGAAGCAACAACGATTACAACAATGAAGACAACAATGGAGGCAGCATCGTGGAACTTATAGATGGTATTATGCGAAGAAATCAGATCAAGGAATTAGTGGATGGATTGCCGGAGGAACCAAGATAGTTTTTTATTTTTAGTTTATATTATAAACATTGTTTTTTACTTTATTTTTTTATTAATACTTATATATATAAACTAAAAACTAATCTACAAGTCTTCTCCAAAGGGATGGTAGGGTGGTGGTGGTGCAGTGTCATCGGCAGACGACGGTGGCTCGGATGGAATGCGAGCAAAGGGGGAGCGGCGTGAATGTGGTACTGGAGACTGACTTGGTGTTTGCCAGTTACAGAATGATGATGATGCTGTTGGTGGAGGTCCGGGATTTGCTGGATAAAAGGTATATTGAGGGGATTCCTGTCGACCTGATTGTTGAAGAAGTCCCGTCAAGAGACTGAATAATCGCCGCCGTTCTTGCTGCCTTTAATTGTGAATAATGCGCTGTTGTAAGCGATCCTGGCGGCGGGATTCAAAGAAGAGATCCATCCTTTCACTGGCAAAATCATTCATAGTGGCAATTATTTGGTTGATATTGTTCACGGTTTAGTTCACCTTCTTCTGTAAATGTCACAAATGAATCCCGAATAGCGGCCGTCAAACGCTGTCGAGGTCTGATTGCTGGTGTTTCCGTTTCCGTTCCTGCTTCTGGTGCTGCTGGTGGTGTTGGTGTTGAAGACAATGCACGACGAGGTTGGCCCCTTGATGTTCCTTCTTCGGCAACTTCATCTTCACTATCACTAGAGTCGATATCACCATAATCTTGAGGACGCATGGAATCCGATAAGACTCCCGAGACACATTACGATCGCTTCGTAGTATCGCAAGCATGGCATCATAGTGGATCCAGCGAGATTGTCTAGGCAAACCACCACTTCCAGTTTGTCGAATGTCGTCATGGATGTTCTTCAACTTGTCAACCAACTCCTTCCATTTATTCTTGCTGGCGTTCAAAGATCGATGGCGGTTGTCATCTTGATATAGCCTTTCAAAGAAAATCTTGCTGGCATCGTGTTTTTTACCCCTGGCGTCGTTGTTGGGTGCATTCTTGATTTCGGAATGGAATATTGCCATTGTAGCAATGAGGTATTCAATTTCAGCACGATCCTAGTTAAATCGTGGTTACTGAATTTCGGCTTGAGGTGTGGTTGGAGGAGGTGTAGTTGAAGGCATGTTAGCTACAAAAAAAAGGGTGAGTAGAAAGGTCAGTTAAATAGAAAGAAAAAACCAAAGGGAACTGAAATAAAAAAGGGAATCGAAAGGAAAATTAAAGGTGTCCTGGCTTTATTCAAACCCCGCCACTTTGTGTATTAAGTAGGTATGGCACGGGTCAGACCTTTTATTAAAAGTCGTTTTTGAAAGTGGTTTTTAGCTTTTCTCATTGGCTGAAAATCATCTCATCAAACGGATAAATGTTTACCAAAGGTCGTCTCATGAAGCTTTTTTTGGTCTGGCGGTGTAAGAAAAAAATCCATTTCGGGATTTTTGTGTTCGATGAGCACCCCAAGTGTTTGGCCATTTGCTTCCTAGAGAGGAAATCGTGGGTAACACTTCCCCACCCAAGAAAACTTAAAAAGAACACTCATTTCTTTTTTTCTTCTTCTTTTCTTCTTTCTCTGATCTTTTAGTCATGATCCTATCAATGAAGAACCACCCTTGGATTGAACATATACAGCATTCAGTATGGCTCGCCAGTATCGCGGGTGCCTTGATCCTATGGGTGTCTTTCGGCGTACGCCAAGCCATTGGACTCTTTCTGATCCCAGTAACGAAAGACATGGGATGGGATCGAACGACATTTTCAATCGCCGCCGCACTGATGCAACTCATGTGGGGCTGTGGTCAACCTTTCATCGTCTACCTGGGCGAACGACAATTCGGGTTTGGCAAAGTCATCTTTATCAGCTCTCTTTTGTATGCCACAAGTTCATGGATCATGTACGCCTCGTATCATCCCGGTGTGTTCATCTTTGCTGCTGTTCTCCAAGGGCTCACCGCAGGTGGTAATTCATTTCCCATCGTACTGGCCTCGGTGGGTCAACGAGTAGGAAACAGTAAATATAAAAGTATCGTGTTTGGAGTGGTGTCTAGCTTTGGAAGTTTTGGTCAATGTTGTTTCTTACCCATGGGTCGTGCGATGATTTCTTCCTTGGGTTGGCGGTGGACTTTCATGACATTTGGTGAGGAAAAGAAAATAAAAAAAAGGAAACTAATCAAGGCTTCTGCGTTAAGGCTTGATGATGGTTGCCATGTCTCCTTTGGCTATGTTTATACAGACAGTGCCTGAGGAGTCTGATCATGCTACGGTGCCTGGCGATGAAGAAAAAGTCTCGGGTCCAAAAAAGGAAATGATGGACAAGACGGAGTTTGACAAACAAGGGGTGGAGCATCAAGACATGAGCCTGATTCAAGTGTTGAAGAAAGCCTTTGTTTCACCTACTTTCATACTCATCACTCTGGGGTTTTCAGTCTGTGGGTTCCATGTTGCTTTCTTATCTACTCATTTACCTGCTTACCTTGTACGTCGCTCTCTCGAACAATAACGGGATTTAAAACTAACCTTTTTTGGGGCATTAATATAGGTAGATCATAGTATCAGTTCGTCTCTCGCAGGTAATATATAAATAAATAGATGGGTTTCGTTATACTTATTAGGATCGAGTAGCTTGGGTAATTTCTGTGATAGGATTAGGATCTATGTTTGGCACTATTTCGGTTGGATACATCTGTACTCGAGTTAAACCCAAGTATGTCCTGACAGCAATCTACTTGGGACGTGCCATCATTCTATGTGTATTTTTCTGGGTACCCACGTCTATTGCCACAGTATTTACCTTTTCCGTCATATTTGGTGTAAGTCATCTTGTTGAAAAAAAAAAAAAAAAAAAAAAAAAAAAAAAAAAAAAAAAAAAGGGTGAGTAACTCATATTCTTTGTTTATAGTTTCTCTGGCTATCTACGGTACCTGCCACCACAAAGTTTGTGGGTGATTTATTTGGACCCAAGTACTTGGGTACTCTTACCTCTATTACTTTTGTTGGTAAGTATGATACAGAGAAACATTTTTTTTCTCATTAAAGCCTCCTTTCTAGGACATCAAATCGGTGCTTTTTGTGGCGCTTTTATTGGTGGTCTTGTTTATGATTCCATGCAAAATTATTCCCGACTTTTTTATGCTAGTATTGCGCTTGCTGTTTTTGCAAGTGTCGCCAATTTGTTTGCTAGAGATAATCAACCTGTATTATCAAAATAAACGAAGTTAACAAGGAAATAATGACGGTGGGTTTGTCATGCGATGGAATCGATGGTTATGTAGGTAATGATTTTTTATATATATATACGACATCGTCATATACGAATTCGTATGTGATTTTCGCTATATAAGAGATGTTACACGATTTCCAAGAGCGGGGTGTGAATATCGAAAGAAGATGCATTAATGTCGAGATTTAAAAATTGTCAACTTTCTAATATTAAGTCTGTTTCAGACCTAATCAAGCTGATAAAAGAATTTTTTTCCCATGTTGCGTTCCTTTCTTTTCATCTTTCTTTTATCATTATTTTGTCTTGACCACATTCAAAGATTCTATGACTATGAAAGCATGTAAAGCTGGTAAGACGGGAATTCAGAAAGACAAAAAGACCACCATTCTCATTTCATCTATTGTAGTGGGCATTGATTTAGGTACAACATATTCATGTGTTGCAGTATGGGAAGAGAACCGGGTCGAAGTCATAGCCAACGATATGGGTAGCCGCACTACCGCCTCTTACGTGGGATTCACTGATTCTTGCCGAGTGGTTGGTGATGTAGTCAAAATAAGCTCTCTTTGTAATATGGAAAACTCGGTGCACAATGTCAAGCGTCTGATTGGCCGAGATTTCAAGGATGCTCAAGTGCAGGCTGATCTGGCCAACTGGGATTTCAAAGTGACGGAAAACAAAGTAAATGGTCAGCCAAGTATCAACGTCACCTTCGAAAGAAAGCCGTATAGTTTTTCCCCTGAAGAAGTGTCGGCCATGATTCTTGGTTATTTGAAAGAAACAGCAGCAAGATATTTGAATCTACAAGATGAAACCGCTCTTATGAAATGCGTAATCACTGTTCCAGCTTACTTTAATCATGCTCAACGACAAGCAACCAAAGATGCGGGTACTATTGCGGGGTTGGAAGTGCTTCAAATTATTAATGAACCAACATCAGCAGCATTGGCCTATGGTTTGCAACATCAGAACAATGAAGAAAAGCACAATAACCATCATGTGCTTGTATATGACTTTGGCGGTGGTACTTTTGATGTCTCGATTCTTCGTATTGATCAAGGTATTTTTACGGTTATGGCCACAGGTGGAAACTCTCATTTGGGTGGGGAAGACATTGATGTCAATATGATGAATTACTTTATCAAGACTATCCAGCGGACACATGGTATAGATCTGACGAAAAAGGACAGGGAACGTCGGCGTTTGAAATTTGCATGTGAGCGGGCGAAACGGATCTTATCTGGCAAGTTGGAGGACAAACTCGACCTGCCTTTTTTTCTGGATGGTGAAGACTATTATGCAGTGATTACTCGCAGAACCTTTGAAGAAATCAACATGGAGCTGTTTGACTCGACTATGGAAACGGTGAAGAATACTCTGGCAGATGCGAAATTGGACAAGGCTGATATTGATGAAATTGTCATGGTGGGTGGAAGTGCACGGATTCCCAAACTCCGACAGATGCTTTCTGATTTCTTTGGCAAAAAACTCAACATGTCTGTCAATCCTGATGAAGTCGTTGCTTGTGGTGCGGCCATACAAGCTGCTGTTCTCTGTGGTGACCTGGAAAAGGACGGTTTTGGAAGACAAGTGATTCTTCGTGATGTAACTCCCTTGTCTTTGGGTACCCGCGTATTAGGTGACATTATGTCTACTATTGTTCAACGAAATACTTCTATTCCTGTTACAAGTAGCCGTGTTTATGGGACAGCCGAAGATGACCAAACAGATATTGATATTGATGTCTATCAAGGAGAAAGAAAAAAGGCGACTGAAAATTCACTACTCGGAATAATCAACATGGATGGACTTCCACCTGCACCTAGAGGGGAATCAGAAGTCGATGTTACTTTTGAAGTGGACGTTGATGGTATTCTCAAAGTGACAGTAAAAAGTGTAACAACTGGCGAATCAAAGCAAGTTAAAATCAATTCCGGTCGGCTTACGAAATTCGAGATTGAAGAAATGAAGGCAACTGCCGCTAAGTTCAAGCTTGTGGATGATGCACATATGGAGAAAAACAACGCAAGACAATCTTTGGAAAACTATGCTTATGGAGTGCGATTTTATCCTATGGACAGTCAGGTGGGCAATAAGGAACGTACGGTGAATGGATTTGTAAAGGAAGTCTTGTATTGGATCACCGATAACCCGCAAGCGACAAAAGAAGAATATGATATCAAGAAGAAAGAATTGGAAAAAAACCTCGAACCATGGATTTGATTGGGATGGATTTAATTGGTAGCACTTTACAAGATAGCTTTTTTGATGTGATGAATAAATAATAAATGTGATTTTCGCTTGAATCGGGATATGAAGTTAGTGGAAGCGCCGCCTGAAACTATAAAAAAGAGTATTGATGTATGTACCAGCCCACTTTTCTTTTTCCTGTCTCTCCACCTCTTCTCTTTTTTTAAAATCCTATTATGACCTCATGACCCATAACCACCTTTTATTCGTTTACATTCTTATCCTGATCTTTTTGATTCACTCCAACTATTGCCAACCACCACCAGGCTCAACTTTACCACCTATTGACTACTTTGATCAACTCACAAAAGAAATCCAACAACCACTGACGGGTATTAATCGTACCTATTATGTCGCTATTGATGAAGTACTATGGGACTATGCACCTAGTGGCAGGGATCAAGTCCATGACACCTCTTTTGATCAATCACCTGCACGATTCTATCTTGCTAAAAGTAAGTAAAAAGAAAAACTATATAATGACACTAACCAGATAACTTGCATGTGTATAGGCTCCACCAGTATAGGAACTCAATACTACAAGGCACAATATCGTGAATATACAGATGATACGTATACCACTTTAAAACCCATCCCTTCTTGGCAAGGTGGCATGGGTCCGATTCTTCGTGCTGAAGTAGGTGATACGCTGGTGGTACATGTACGGAACCAAGCCAAATACAATTACACCATGCATCCTCATGTAAGTATATACATTAGTATAAATGCAACTTGACAAACATTTATATATATATATATATGTAGGGTGTGTTTTACGACTTTGAAATGGAAGGGGCTGTCTATAAAGGTGCGACCGAAGATTCCTATGTCCCACCAGGTGGTCATCATACTTATGTGTGGCATGTACATGACCGAGCAGGACCAGGACCTAATGACGACGATTCTCTTGTATGGGGTTATCATTCTCATATGACCGAGTACGACATTTATGCAGGACTCTATGGTGCCATTATCATCTACCGCCAGGGCTACTACCCCTCAACAACAACAACAACAACTGAAGTAGTTACTACCTTATTTGCAAGTGACGAAAACCTCTCACCCTATCTCGAAAAAACCATGGCTTATCATAATCAACTAGATCAAGATCAAATCGATGCCATGGCTGGTGATCCTACTCCTTTTTATCTCTCAAATGTGAAGCAAGTGATCAATGGGTTGATGTTATCAAGCCCTTCTTCTTTGGTCTTTCAGCAAGGTGTCCCTGTCCATTGGCATATGCTGGCGTGGGGGTCTTTCTTGGATATCCATACCGTGCGTTGGGAATCGGGTAAAGTCAGATTGTTTGGTCGACGTGTGACTCAATTACGACTTTTACCGGCTTCTTTTCGTACTGTGGTCTTTACACCTTCTTCCTCGGGGTCCTTTGGCTGTCTAAATGATGATCTTGGTGTCCATGGAATGATGATGAAGTTTAGAATAGAATGATACAATATACTATAGCATTTTGTTTTTTGTTTGCTTATATCCGAACGTAATAAATCTCTCTTTTTCTCTCTATTAATGTGGTAATATGGTGTGATTGGGGAATTTGTGTGTGCAGTAGCAGGATATAAACTGGCCCTTTTGTCTTCTCTCTCTTCATCCAGATATGAATGCTGATTTCCATTCTTTTCATGTCCTGGTGTATTTGACTATGTGGTAACCATAGATCATTCAACTTTTTAACTTGAACAACTTTTTCCGTTATAGAAGCAAGAACACATTTGAAACGCCGATTCAAGTCAATGCATGGAATCACCTCCTTCACATCAAATAATGAATGACCAGTATTACTGTATCAAATGAAAATGGTTTACTTGACTATAAAAACTGAAGGTTGTAGCATAGTAGTAGTGAATATATACTGGATTGAATCTTTTCTTTGTGTAGTCTGACTCGATCAACCGCCTCTATCCTGATGGGTATGTCTAGACGAACGAATATCAACAAGACGACAGTAGTGAAAGAATTAGAATAGTATAATGTGTGTATAGATTATGCAAATATAAAATTGATCTTTTTTGGAGAGGGGGAAGGGGGAAATTATCCGACTTTTCTCCACTCCATCAAATTATTGATACGCGCGACACTGTCTTCTTACTTAATAAAAGTGTTTGAATTAGATAACTTTATTAGATAATTTGACTTTTATCGAGCGGAATGAACATCCATCTTTCGTAGATGAACAGCTCCAGTCTGATGGTCACCTGTAACAGTACCAGTCATCGTCACAAGTGATAGTAACAAAACACCCGTCATGATAAGTTTCCCTTAGACAAATCATTCAATTAAAACAATGGTCCAAAGTAGGGTATCAAGCACAGAGAGCAAGTACTAAACATGGTATAACTTGGGAAATTGCTAGGCGCATGGGATTTCGGCATTTGAAAATGAAGTTTCCTTCCGTCTATCATAGATAGCCTTCGCCGCAAAGGACAAGTGAAAGTCATCGCAAGTTTGGACAGACTGACACAAGGACCTTGGAGCTTGGCTTTTGCAGTGACTTATATTGGAAATATGCCTTCGTGTACACAAGGCCAATTTAATCATTAGCATCCGTTGACAATGGAGCGAGTAGAGCCCTTTCCAAATCATAGAAATGGCGGGTGGGATTTGACAATGAGGTTTTGTTCCCTCTTCGTACTTTTTCTTCTTACAAATTACAGGTAAAAGTCATCGCAAACCTCTACAGCTCAATACAAGGGTTTTGGTGGTTGGCTTTTGCGGTAAAGTATGTTGGAAATATGCCATAGTATCCACACGGCCATTTTAATCATTAGCATCCGTCAGCAATTGAGCGAGTAGAGCTCTTGCAAGATTCAGTGCGCACGTTCCTTGCACATAGCATTTCCCGCATGGATCAAAATCAGGATTTACAAGACCACAACAATTTTTTTTTTTGCTATTTTTAATAAAACAAAAAAAGACTACAAGTAGGTTTTTTTTAAAAGTAATCACATCATTATAATAGAGTAAAGTCTAAACTAAATGAGGCAGGGAGGAAGACAACATTTATTTCTTACCAGCCTTGGCAGCAGCCTTGGTGACCTTACCAGCCTTGTCAACCTTTTCAACAGCCTTGATAACACCAACAGCAACAGTTTGACGCATATCACGGACAGCGAAACGACCGAGAGGAGGATAGTCAGTGTAAGCTTCCACACACATGGGCTTGGAAGGAATCATCTTGACGATAGCAGAGTCACCAGACTTGACAAACTTGGGAGCATCTTCGAGCTTCTTACCGGAACGACGATCGATCTTTTCCAAGAGTTCAGCGAACTTACAGGCAATGTGAGCAGTGTGACAATCCAAGACAGGAGCGTAACCAGCACCGATTTGACCAGGGTGGTTGAGGACAATGACTTGAGCAGTGAAGGAACCAGCTTCCTTGGCGGGGTCGTTCTTGGAGTCAGAGCAGACGTTACCACGACGGATATCCTTGACAGAGACGTTCTTGACGTTGAAACCAACGTTGTCACCGGGAAGACCTTCAACCAATTGTTCGTGATGCATTTCGACGGACTTGACTTCAGTGGTCACGTTAGCAGGAGCAAAGGTGACGACCATACCAGCCTTGATGACACCAGTTTCGACACGACCGACGGGGACAGTACCAATACCACCGATCTTGTAGACATCTTGAAGAGGGAGACGGAGAGGCTTGTCGGAAGGACGTTGAGGAGGGTCAATAGCATCGATGGCATCCAAGAGAGTCTTACCAGACTTGGCACCAGCCTTGGTTTCCTTGTTCCATCCCTTGTACCAGGGCATGTTGGTAGATTCTTCCAACATGTTGTCACCGTGCCAACCAGAGATGGGGACGAAGGGGACAGACTTGGGGTTGAAACCGATCTTCTTGATGAAACCGGAGACTTCCTTGATGATTTCGTTGAAACGTTGTTCGCTCCACTTGGTGGAATCCATCTTGTTGATAGCAACGATCAATTGACGGACACCGAGGGTGAAAGCCAACAAGGCGTGTTCACGGGTTTGACCATCCTTGGAGATACCAGCCTAAAAGTAAAACAAAAAGACAGTGTTAATAAGGCCCTTTCTTTTCCTTTCTCCAATCCCCCTATTAGTACTTACTTCGAATTCACCAGTACCAGCAGCAATGATAAGAATACCACAATCAGCTTGAGAAGTACCAGTAATCATGTTCTTGATGAAATCACGATGGCCAGGAGCGTCAATGACAGTAACGTGGTACTTGGGGGTTTCGAATTTCCAGAGAGCAATATCAATAGTGATACCACGTTCACGTTCAGCCTTGAGCTTGTCCAACACCCAGGCGTACTTGAAGGAACCCTTACCGAGTTCGGCAGCTTCCTTTTCGAACTTTTCAATGGTACGCTTGTCGATACCACCGCACTTGTAGATCAAATGACCGGTGGTGGTAGATTTACCCTATTTAATAACAAATAAGTGATTGTGTTCAAGTGTGTATGATATAAACATGTATACTTACAGAATCGACGTGACCAATGACAACGACGTTAACGTGAGTCTTTTCTTTACCCATGATGACTATAGAATGGATAGATGTATAAGTATATTTGATGGATGGATGGATGGATGGATCAAGTTTACATTACCTTTTAGAATAGATTGAGAGGAAGGAAGAAGAAAATGAAGTTTCGCAAGTTTGCAGATTATATACGGAGAAGACGGGGGTTGAAAAAAAAGTTTTTTCAATATCCGTCCGACCTAAAAATCGAGCAGGATGAATCGCTTGAAAAAAAAAAGGGTGTCACTTTTTCTAAATGCCGCTGTTTGGACAAATTTTTTCGGTTGCACTTTACTCACTCCCTTTCTTGCCCCTTCACTCTCTCTTTCAACTTTCATACTATGTTGAATACTGGTGCAAAAAAGGTCTTGCCGTTTTTATTTCAGTATCTATCTTCATTTGGCTGTGATTCCCTTGTTTCTTTAACTATTGAAATCACATTTATGTAATTTAATCGGCGATTGAAATTATCGATAACGAGAAAAGTACCACTTAATCTGTATGGATAGAGAAGAAAAGACAGGATGGTAAGATACTTTAGTTTTTAATAAAGTTGATAGACAGCTAAAATCAATAGATAAAAGATATTGAAGACTAATTTAATTGACTTGGATACTTTGAAGAAGGTCATCAATTGGGCACATTGCCCTGAAAGTCTTTATTTTAGAAAACGCCCCCCAAAAGACGATGCTCTGATCCATCAAGCCTCCTGTTGCATGATCAAGTTGCCACTCCAATGATACTGATACTTTTGTTGCCCATCCCCTTTCATACATAACAAAGTGATCTGATTTTCTATTGTTAATTACAGAAAGCGATATTTCTATTAATTTACCTCATGACATTTTGCATGCTCGAGGGGGGGGAAGGTGCCTGATATTTCAAATCCCGATATGGTGCATCCAGGATTTTTTTTTAATTTGTCCTCTTCTCTTTTTGTATCAAAGATGGCAGCCCGACTTGGTCCACGTACTATCAACAATAGATTCTTATCCACTCTAATTGGCACCACATCTTTGAAAGGGAGAGGAGTATTGACCTTACCACACCAATGGATGCGTCGTCAATATACCACTTCATCTCCTTGTCGATTTTCTCCCCCTGAAGGCTCAAGTAAGTAAAAAAGATAAAAGAAAAAGACAAGTCAAGGAACTGATCCCATTTGACTATTCTCCAGTTGCCACAAGATCAAGAAGCCCAAGTAGTCATAATGAAAGGTAAATGGTTGCAACAATTCTCACTTATTCACTGACAGCTTGTTTTATTTTATATGGTATCATCGTCAAGGGCTACGGAAATCAAGGATGCAAAGCTCATATTCAATCAAGCTTGGAAAAACATTGAAGATCATTATGGCAGGGAAAACATTCACTTGCCTCGTGAATTCATCTTTTTAATGGGTGCTCCAGGGTAAAGTCAAAAAAAAAAAAAAAAAAAAAAAAAAAAAAGAAACACGATGGACACTTTATAACATTGTGTCGAGTTTGTAGGTCTGGTAAAGGAACTCATACACCTTCGATTCTACGTGCTCGCGGTATCACCAATCCACCCATCTCAGTATCCCAACTACTCCAAACACCTGAATGCAAAGAACTGATCAATCAAGGCCAAATGATATCCGATCGCTATGTCATGGAATTGATGCTACATGCCATGCTTCAAGGGGATCCTACGGTCGGGGTGCTCATTGACGGATTCCCCAGAACTGATATTCAAGTGGAAGCATTGAAAATGTTACACGATAAAATGATTGAATTGCGCCGACAATTCTGGGATACGGCTCTACGCGATCAATTTCCGTAAGTACCTCATTGTCGGATAGCTGGATACTCATCTCTCTCTCTCTCTCTTTACATAGGCGTCCTGTATTCCGGATCTGTGTGCTATATGTGGATGAAGAAATATCGGTACAAAGGCAATTGGCTCGGGGGCGAATGATACGTGAACATAATGTGCAAGTCAAGAAAACTGGACAAGGTGTCTTTTGGGAAGAAAGAGTGACCGACAATAATGAAACTGTAAGTAAAAAAAAGCACTCTCTCTATTGTTCTAACTCTTGTTTTATCTTGTTGACTTAGTTAATCAGGGAACGGTATTCTATCTTCAAGGCGCATTATGGATCACTATTGAAACTGTCCAAGATGTTTCCCTTCCGTAAGTAGAATGTATATGAAGATGATCTTGTTACTAACTCCTCTCTCTCTCTCTCTCTCTCTCTCTAGATTTGATCAATGCTACTGGAACAATCAAGGAAGTGATGCAAATCATCTTGAAGGAATTCGAATACCAATCATCATTAGAATTGGATAGTGATACATTTGATTCTCTCTCTCATATACCGGTGGCTAGTCAGATTGGTATTCATGCTCGACAGGTAAGACCAGAGCGAAATGTCAAATCGGAACTTGAACTAATATTAAAGATGTATTTTAGGATCTGATTAATCGGCTGGAACATTATCAACAAACTGAACCCAACATTCTAAAAGAAGCCATCTACTTTATCGACTCTCAAGTGATGCCTTTGGTGAATAGACACTCAATCAGTGGCCATGCCCTTTTTAGAACGTAAGTCTCTCCTCTTGTTAATGTATGATGTAACTACAACTTTATATATATATATATATATAGGGAAGATGCACGATTGTCAAATGCCCATTTTGTCGATATGGTGATGGACATTATGAGTGAACGAGGCTACTTTATCAATTTTGACCAACGAATACATGATGTACCTTCACGAATTGATCTCAAAACCGGGAAAATAGAATTGGAAACGTAAGTCATGCTATGCACTAATCAAATCTTGGTTAACCCTCTCTCTCTCTCTCTTTCTCTTCTCCTTTAGGCATTATACCTACCTGTTAAATATAGAATTCCCCAAACATTATATACGTGCTCTTGAACAAAAGTTTGACTAGTTTTAATATCTTTTAGTATTGTACTAGTTATATTGCTCTCTTACAGTTTAAATAAACACAGGGTTACTATGTAACCCACTTACTCGATGTATCGAGCAAAAAAAACAAAAACAAACTTGATTGCTAATAGTGGATCATGTATTGCTGTCGTTGAATGGCATGCGTATAATGGAGATGGTATGTTTATGCCAGCACCTTGGTGAGAGTTATACCTATTCTCTTGAGAAATTACTGAATCCTGTGAGCCACTTTTATGGATGCACCAATCTGAGACTTACTTAATATGTGTGTTTGGTACATAGTGATCACTGTAATGCATCATTGTGTGCGAATGCGTGTGGAACGATAGTTGGATCATATGAACTGGATGCCACAAAAAAAAATGATAACGCTATTGCCTTACTGATTAGTTATTTGCTCTATCCCGTTGATGGTAAACTGGTACAATAAAGAATACATGCCACACTTGGTTTCTGCATGATTGGCGTTCTGGTATGATAAAGGCTTGAATTCCGGCGACGGGGTTTGAAATGCATGCACAGATCAGGGTCCAATGATACCAAAGGAAGGAATCTCGCTATATTAAGTGATATTTCATTTGTTGGTTTTATATAATCCATAAAAGTATGTTTTCATACAAGCAAAAGAAAAGATAAAAATAAATGCCAAAGCGTTTATTACACATTTGTATTATAAGATAGGTCAGAGAAAAGAAAAAAAGATATAAATGTTACTGGTTCTATTTCAGAATTCCCGCTTCATCCCATACTGGGACAATAAAAGTATCAAGTGGCAGTACCAAAAATCAGGGTGGAGATGTATCTATTTTCAGACCCCTCTCTATCTATATACACTTGATGTTATAGCAAGACATCATAGTGAAACAAGTAAGCCCCATTGTTGTGAAGGCTATCTAACCGAAGATGTGCCTAACTTTTTTCCGAGGGAGGGCTGAGCTGAATGCGTATGATCATCTAGAAAAGGAAGGCGTTGTACCATTCATCGTCATCTCCAGTGGAACACATGGTCAATGTGCTTAAGTGATACAACGTTTGTATCAAAAAAAGAGAACCGTGGGTCTTTTTCTTGGTAATTTTCAGTCATGCAAAAAAAAAAAAAAAAAAAAAAAAAAAAAAAGAAGAATAAAAAAACATCCAAACTTAGTACTCTTACCTAAACCAACGAAACCTCTCTGCTGACGATAAAACTTTGTTTAAACAAAGCTCCACCTGACCGATTGAATCGCCGCAAACGGGAATATCATCTATCACTTTTTTGCAAAACCTGCCCTGTAAAACAAATCAAGCTAAAAATAAACCATCCACTGTCTTGATGTTCCTGACTGACTATAAAAGCTCGTTCTCATCTTTTTGTTTTTTTTCTTTTCAAACTAACAAAACAACATGTCATCTCTTATTCAACTCACTCTTCTTTTCTTGGCTTGTGTGTCCTGTGTCTTGGCTTTGCCTATGGAAAAACGAGGAGGCTACACAATCACCTTGTCCTCAGACACAGCTTTCTGTTCATTCTTACCACCCCATCCTGGGGATGATGTGGGGGGGACCGAAGAAAATGGTATTCCATTCTGTTCCAGCTCGGATCTTTCCAGCACAGGCAAAGTATTCCCTTCCGGATTCATCAAAACCGCCCATTACGTTAAACAGACCAATTATGTTCAAGTCACTGGAAAGATGGATCGTACCAAGTACCAATTGTCATCATCTGATGGTGGTGGTCAATATGATAACAGTAAGTTTTTGAAGAAAAAGTGTAGTTTATCGAGAACTAAAATGTTTGCTCTTCTTGTTTATAGAGGATATCAGTGGTGTCACTTGTAATGGTTACAAGTACTGGGTGAACATGTTGGAACCTGATGTCAACCGTTATTGTATTCGTTGCTGTAAAAGCCAATCAGATTGCAATCTTGGTCTCAGTACTTATGGATGCCCACGTATCGTTCCCGGTAACTATAATTAATCCTTTTTCCGGACAACTTCTATAGTACTTCTTTCTTTTATTCACTACTTGTATTTTTACTTCTATTCAATAAATACTGTATCAATCGATACATCTTCTTCTTTTTCTTGCTCTCCTTGTTTTTTTTTCTTGTTCCTCTTGTCTTTGTACGGAGTGGGGTAATCGATTCCAGACTTCCGGAATCATGAGAGCGCACGGATCATCTGGATTTTAAATGACGGGAATTACAAATCGGACCCTGAGGACGATTTCACACCCCGCCAATCTTTTTTCCCGAATAGGAAACCAGTTTACAAAAAGTAGAAGAGATAATTTTTATGTGATGTGCAGATATGAAGGAATAAATATACAATATGTATACATGTAATATAAGCTAATAAAAGAAAAAGTGAAATAATCTGTGTACATGGCACTATGTATCATAATACACAATAACGAAAGAAAGAGACAAGAGTGTATCTAGCTATAATCGCCACGGACAATGGTTTGACAGCCACGTTCACCTAAAAAAAAAAGTGTGAGTACAGTATAAAAATGAAGAGATCATTCAATGTACTTACTTTGACCCAAGTTGCAGCTTGCCTGAGATTCACAGCATCGAATACAGAACTGACCATTATCAGGTTCAAGCATATTGACCCAGTACTTGTACCCATTACAGGTGACACCGCTGATGTCCTCTACAAAAAAAAAAAAAAGAAATTCAGTTGAAGATCATGATAGTTTGAACAGATCTCACAACTTACTATTATCATATTGTCCACCACCATCAGAGTGACTCAATCGATAAGCGTCGGGATCCATGCGTCCCGTGACTTGAACATAATCTTCTTTTTCAACAAAATGAGCTGATTGAATGAACCCAGTAGGAAACATTTTGCCACCAAGATCGGGATTAGTACAGAATGGAACCCCATCATCTTCAGTGCCACCAACATCATTACCAGGGTGAGGAGGAAGGAACGAGCAGAACGCATTGTCTGATTTCAAAGTAATTGATGATCGTCTTATAGGACGAGCTTGGGACAAGGAAAAAAGAAGGAACAAGGCAAGGTACGA
This sequence comes from Chlamydoabsidia padenii, assembly GCA_025330725.1. Lineage (NCBI taxonomy): Eukaryota > Fungi > Mucoromycota > Mucoromycetes > Mucorales > Cunninghamellaceae > Chlamydoabsidia > Chlamydoabsidia padenii. The sequence goes on along the minus strand of JAIWND010000038.1, from coordinate 51,680 downwards.
AACAAGAGAGATATGCATGATTGGATTGGGTTTATAGGATGATAATGAAAAAGAAGGAGTGATCAATACATTTTTGCGATGCTTTATAGTTGAGCAAAAAAAAAAAAAAAAAAAAAAAGCTTTTAGTTATAAATAGTTTGATTCACTTTGCTTTTTTTCCCTTTTACTTAAAATAGCTCTTTTAGTATCAGCTGTTTATGGATGTTTATTATGCTTCCATAAAAGCACCGATTGTTTTCAAACACCGATGGTAATGCGGCGGGGCTTTGGTCAAAGGGTCGTAAAAACGAAAACAATAACAACAATACATAGAAATAGGTAGTGGACGTATAATTTTAAATCAAGTTTATTTAAAGAAAGGATGGTGCAACGAAGTGCATAACTAGCATTTGCTATACCAAATTAATAAAAGGTAAACATAGTAAAACATGGGCGTATCTATAACTAATGGGTATCTAAACTAAAACCGACACCGTTACCATTGTTGTATCCATATTTTGGTCGAGGAAGAAGGCGCAGTCTTTACATGCAATGTAGATCCTTTTATCGGTGCCTTGTTGACAGATGTTGCTTAGAATGATGTGTCATGGGGTGATTTTTCTACTTTGTTTGTCCCTTGTCGTGTGAGTCCATAACCTGTTTTCTTGGTGATTATCCCATAATTTGTACTATTAAAACTATCTAAATCGTGCCCTTTCATTGAGTGCACAACCCAAAGTGAGTCATATAAAGCGCATTTATACTATCTCTTACCTTTGTGTATCACGCCATTGGAATCGCCCAAAAGTTTTATTGGCAGGACCAAGCTTGTTGATTGATTGGCGGGTGTTGATGGTGTATTCTATATCGTTTCTTCTTAATTGATTTTTTGTTGATGATAATGGTGGACTGGTGAGCATGGTGTAAATAATTGATAATCCCCGCACTACAAGTTCAAACCCCTGTCAGCTGTTGACGCGTTAATTAGTATTGTCGGACATTCTCTTTCATCGTTTGCTGTATTATGGCCAACAGTTTAATGTTGGCTGAATCGGGCTGATGGTCTAAATAATCCATTGCTGTTCGGTTATAAGCCGTTAAACCCATGCTATGAACAAGTCATTGTTTTTATCAAGCTATGGAGATTCAATTCTTGACGTTTTTAACATAGCAGAGATTAACCAAGAAAAAGTGAGAGAGAGAAAGTTGAGTTGTATCTTTTATGATTGTTTACAATGATTTGTTTATTACCATCGGTAGTATTTTGCTTCCAACTTTTAAGAGAAAACCTTGTTTAGATGGATGTAGGTAGCTATACTGGTATAGGAAAAAAAAATATCAAAGGAGCACAACTCAAATCTCGATTCAAGCGCAAATCACATTAATTCTTTATTTGCCAATCAGGAAAAGCCATCATCTCCATCCCAAATCAAATCCATGGTTCGAGGTTTTTTTCTAATTCTTTCTTCTTGATATCATATTCTTCTTTTGTCGCTTGCGGGTTATCGGTGATCCAATACAAGACTTCCTTTACAAATCCATTCACCGTACGTTCCTTATTGCCCACCTGACTGTCCATAGGATAAAATCGCACTCCATAAGCATAGTTTTTCAAAGATTGTCTTGCGTTGTTTTTCTCCATATGTGCATCATCCACAAGCTTGAACTTAGCGGCAGTTGCCTTCATTTCTTCAATCTCGAATTTCGTAAGCCGACCGGAATTGATTTTAACTTGCTTTGATTCGCCAGTTGTTACACTTTTTACTGTCACTTTGAGAATACCATCAACGCCCACTTCAAAAGTAACATCGACTTTTGATTCCCCTCTAGGTGCAGGTGGAAGTCCATCCATGTTAATTATTCCGAGTAGTGAATTTTCAGTCGCCTTTTTTCTTTCTCCTTGATAGATATTGAAACGAAGTCTTGTTTGGTCATCTTCGGCTGTTCTATAAGCATGGCTACTTGTAACAGGAATAGAAGTATTTCGTTGAACAATAGTAGACATAATGTCACCTAATATGCGGGTACCCAAAGACAAGGGAGTTACATCACGAAGAATCACTTGTCTTCCAAAACCGTCCTTTTCCAGGTCTTCACAGAGAACAGCAGCTTGTATGGCCGCACCACAAGCAACGACTTCATCAGGATTGACAGACATGTTGAGTTTTTTGCCAAAGAAATCAGAAAGCATCTGTCGGAGTTTGGGAATCCGTGCACTTCCACCCACCATGACAATTTCATCAATATCAGCCTTGTCCAATTTCGCATCTGCCAGAGTATTCTTCACCGTTTCCATAGTCGAGTCAAACAGCTCCATGTTGATTTCTTCAAAGGTTCTGCGAGTAATCACTGCATAATAGTCTTCACCATCCAGAAAAAAAGGCAGGTCGAGTTTGTCCTCCAACTTGCCAGATAAGATCCGTTTCGCCCGCTCACATGCAAATTTCAAACGCCGACGTTCCCTGTCCTTTTTCGTCAGATCTATACCATGTGTCCGCTGGATAGTCTTGATAAAGTAATTCATCATATTGACATCAATGTCTTCCCCACCCAAATGAGAGTTTCCACCTGTGGCCATAACCGTAAAAATACCTTGATCAATACGAAGAATCGAGACATCAAAAGTACCACCGCCAAAGTCATATACAAGCACATGATGGTTATTGTGCTTTTCTTCATTGTTCTGATGTTGCAAACCATAGGCCAATGCTGCTGACGTTGGTTCATTAATAATTTGAAGCACTTCCAACCCCGCAATAGTACCCGCATCTTTGGTTGCTTGTCGTTGAGCATGATTAAAGTAAGCTGGAACAGTGATTACGCATTTCATAAGAGCGGTTTCATCTTGTAGATTCAAATATCTTGCTGCTGTTTCTTTCAAATAACCAAGAATCATGGCCGACACTTCTTCAGGGGAAAAACTATACGGCTTTCTTTCGAAGGTGACGTTGATACTTGGCTGACCATTTACTTTGTTTTCCGTCACTTTGAAATCCCAGTTGGCCAGATCAGCCTGCACTTGAGCATCCTTGAAATCTCGGCCAATCAGACGCTTGACATTGTGCACCGAGTTTTCCATATTACAAAGAGAGCTTATTTTGACTACATCACCAACCACTCGGCAAGAATCAGTGAATCCCACGTAAGAGGCGGTAGTGCGACTACCCATATCGTTGGCTATGACTTCGACCCGGTTCTCTTCCCATACTGCAACACATGAATATGTTGTACCTAAATCAATGCCCACTACGAATAGATGAAATGAGAATGGTGGTCTTTTTGTCTTTCTGAATTCCCGTCTTACCAGCTTTACATGCTTTCATAGTCATAGAATCTTTGAATGTGGTCAAGAAAAAAGAAAAAAGAAAGATAAAAGAAACATGGACAGAAAATAACGTGATGTAACGAAAAGACTTCTTTTATCTGTTTAATCAAACCTGAAACTAAAGTGATTTCATTGATAATACAAATTCATCTTGTCTTGTAAAAATGTCGAAGAAGGGGCAAAACTCCGATGTTCATACAAATTTGAAAGTTTCAAATTTCGTCTTTGTGAACATCCTCCTCGCACATCCTGCTACGTGAGAACAATCAATGCATATATGGAGTAGTTTTATTTATTGATTAACTGATCATTTAAGAATAGTACGTAAGAATTGGGTTCGGTATAACTCTCACTTGGATGGAACATAAGGTTGCTGGATGAAAGGTGATGCCCATTCATTTGATGTGGTGTTGATGGAAGAAGGAGCAAGATGATGTTGTGGTATTGCGGGTTTTGAAGGTGGTGGTGGCGATAAAGGTTGTTTATCCTTGGTGGGTTCTGGTGGAAGCTCTTCTGTCAGTTTGCCTTGACTTTCTAATGCGGCAATCTCCTGGGCAGCTATCATAAAGAAAGAAAAAAAGAGTGAGTGAGGGGCTAGTTTTATTTCTTTTTCAGATCGACCACTTACTTAAGAACCGCCCTCCCTATTATAAATGTCAAAATGACGAATGATTTGTAAGAATGGGGGAAAAGTTTTTTGTTTTTTTTTTGTTTATTACCGGTCCTCGGGGTCGACGCATAGCATGACGATGTCGACTTTCATGCAAGTAAGGTTTCCTTGCTTTTGCCACCCGATGCATTTCCTCCAATCGAGCACGAGCGGCTCTACGTTTCAAGATCCGATGATATTGTTTAGCATTGACATAAAGTGGTTCATCTGATCCAGTAGGTTCCAAGTTGGTGGGCTGAGCATACGATGGTGGCGGTGGAGCAACCATTGCTTGTTGTGAATAGGGTGGTTGTGATGTTGATGATGATGATGATGATCGGTACATACTTTGTCCAGACATCACTGAAGGGCCATGCTATACAAGTGGAAGAGTTAGTTGATATGACAAGTATCAAGATTATTGGATTACCATGGAATAACTTTCAGGATCAGTAGAATAGGAATCTACAGTGGAAGGATGGAGATGAGATGGAGGAGGAGGAGGAGGATGCTGAGTACTGGTTTGGAAATTCGATGGATTGACACCAGTCAATGTATGGTAATTTGACAATAACGGAGAATGATTGGAGTCTGCCATGATGAAACTAGGATTAAGAAGAAAGATTGGTCAAGAATGAAAGGAGGGAAGTACAGTTTTTTTTTTTTTTTTTTTTTTTTTTTTTTTTTTTTTTTTTTTTTTTTTTTTTTTCATCTTGTTAGGGGTTAGCCTGATCTGAAACCAATGGGCCCCCGTCGACAATTTAAACCCCCCTTCAGTCTCTTTGTTCCTCTTCTTCGTTATCCTTTCCTTTTTTAGTCCTTACAAGTAGTATATATACTACACTGATTGATCTTTTTTACTGCACACTTACATTTGGCTCTATCATGACTGATACCATATCATTGTCGAAAGACAATCTCAACCTCAACCAAAAAAGCATCACTGCCTCAGCAAACGAAATCATGTTTACCGTGAGGATCATTCAAGGATATCATAGAAAACTTTGATTGCTTGGAGAAAGTGTGGGCGTAACAACATATTGGCAACAATTCGACAAGTCATTTCGAAACGAAAAGCCCAAGGGATCAACACATTTACACAAATGACCAACCATATCACCACAAACTCTCTCCCAACAGATTTAGAAACGGCAACATGACAAGGTCAACTACAGGTATCTTTATTCAGTATGATTGCTTGGGCGGATCTCTCTTTAACATTGGTTAAATTGGATCGTGTTGGACAATGAACAAAGTGATGACGGTATTTGGCATTCTTTATCTCGCTTCCCTTTTTACCCCTATAGTTTAATTTCTCTTTTTACCATCACCTATTCATATTTACCATAGTATAGGCAAACATAGTATTGAACTGTATGTAATAAAAAAAATCATTTGTAACACTTTATACAATGGAATGTGTGTTGACCAAATTACATATGAAGCTGGATGACATGAAATGACATGACATTAAGATCGCATACGTCGATCGTAGTGTACCGCTAAATTCGCCCCCTCCAAATAGTGATAATGGATACCAAGTCGTTAAGGAAATGGAAGACTTTATTATAAAAATGTTTATTACCGTAGTAATGATGGATATAAATCAAACTAGTAAGATAACACTACAAGTTAAGATAATGATGGATATAAACTAAACTAGTATGATAGCACTACAAGTTGAGGTAAGGATAATAGATAAACTATAAAACAGACTTGGGTTGTTAATATTATGATAGTTGTAGAGGGTGATTGAGATTGGGAAGGGAGTGTAAATGATGTTAAAGAATAAGAAAGGATTGCAAAACGTTCAATCCTGGGCCGTGACAAGAATTTTGACGGGAGGAGACTGATTTTCCAGAGGGATCTCGGACCAAAGGAAAATCAGCATTTAAAAAACTCGTCATCATTGTAGATTTTACCCTTTTCGAATGCTCGATGGTTAGTCTACTGGGGGTATCTTTAATTGAAAAAACAACAACTGACATGGACAACCAATCAATCAACAGCAACAACCTCTCTCTATTTGTACCTCCTCTTCTCAACACCATATATTCGGTGGTTTATTAACAAGTGCTGCACATCGATCGGTAGCAAAAAGAATCCACTATTCGATGATCTCCAAGGTTCTGGTTAACAGGTTTTGCAGACATACAAGCTTCCCCATTACACGGCAACATATCATTTTGGTAATGTGCTATTCTTCTTGGAACATCGTGGTACACAATACGTTCTCGTATGGCTTTATCAAATGGAATATGATTATGACAATTGGACGTATTATATAGATGACCGGAATACTCAAAAACGAACCGTGGTATTGAAGGCCAATGGTGGGACCCCTGAAAAACAGTACGTCTTCTGGAAAAAAAATGGTAATTGGTATGTATACAATGGCAAAGTAGCCTGGTAGATTAAGGTCTTTGTCTTCATCATCGTCACCATTATCAATAGGAAATGGTCGGGCATCAGCATCATCAATGTCACCACTATTATTATTACTGATTTCGGTTAGGGTGCTGTCAACTGTACGATTTGCTTTTCCAAGATCACCTGGATGGAAAGTATTTGGTCTTGTTTGCTACATTGGTTTGTATTGAATAGTGTAGTCTTAATAGTATAGTCTTAATAGTATAGAATTACCATAAATTTGTAATAAATGTTTATTGTATATATACTTGCCTCCATGATGTTGATAAAAGGGGGATATTGTCGCCGTTGGATAAAATGTCATCCATTTCGAACGATAATGTTTCCACTTTGTACCAAATGTTTGCAAATCAAGAATCCGCTAGGGGAAAAGTATTCACTTCCACAAATCCATTGGTCAGCATTAGTGGCATTGTCATAATACATATATATCTTACCTTGTCGAACCCGACAGTTATTCCATTCCTTTTTTGAATTACATTATATTGTATTATCATCAATCCCATTGTTAGACAAGCCGCTGTTTGGTATGTAGACACTATCTATCTTTTATGATTCATCAATTATCATAGGTCAAATTAAAGTGGTATAATGTTTTATTTTTTCATTTTTTGACACTATTAAAGAAGTAAGGGTACTTTGCTAATCGTAAACTTTATCGTATAAGCGGGAATTAAATGACTTGTCTATAATAAAAATCTATTCCGACTCCTTATTCTTGATGGGATCGTGTTAGAGCGGCGATTCAAGCGCTCATTCCCAAAATGACAGTTCCTATTCCCCCTTCACATCACACAACGCTAAAACCAAAATGGAATTGGGTTGGACCCCCGACCCTTCAAAAAATCCGTAGGTGTGTTTCCTCCCCTTTCAAAAAAAAAAAAAAAAATCTTGTCCCTTTTTCCATGATACCAGCCTACCTTGAACGACTTGATCAAAAGCAAAAAGAGGCAGTAGTATCAAAAGCAAAATACTTGCAGATCCTTGCTGGTCCTGGATCAGGGAAAACACGTGGTAAGTTAGATGCTTCAATGTCGCTTAGTTTACCAACTAACTAACAACTTTTTTTTTACTGCTATGCAAACGAACAAGTCTTGACATCGCGGATTGCTTATCTTGTCAAAGAGAAGAATATACCACCTAATAATATCTTTGTCGCAACATTTACAAAGAAGGCTTCTTTGGAAATGCGGGAACGACTGAATAACGAAGAATTGCTGGGACCAACTGTTTCTGTGCAACTCAACATGGGCACCTTCCACTCACTCTGTGCATATTACTTGCGACAACACGCTGCCTTGGTGAAACTTCCAAATAACTTTAGGATCATTGATAATCAAGAAAGGTAAAGGACGATTTTTTTTAACATTGGGTATTCATTCTTCTTCTTTTTGTTGGGTGGAATAGTATCAAGATCTTGGAACAAGTTATCAAGGAACGAATGGGCAGCATCTCTGTGGACACACGATCAAGAATGAAATCGGTAAAAGGGTTAGCAGGTAACATTATAGAGGATGCATGTCGTACACATTCATGACTTGGTACTAATCTAGGCTCTTTATTTATTACTACCAGGCGAATGCCAAACCAAGATTTCAAAGGCAAAAAACAAAGGATTTACAGCAGAAACATATGCTCTCCTACATGAAAGCAGTATGCATCCAGGCGACCATGATGGCATCATGATATTCTGGTAAGTTTTTGATTGAAATGTTGGGTTAATTGACTAATACCGCTTTTATGATCATGGGTGATGACTTTAGGGCTTATGATCAACGACTCTCTTTGGAACATTTGGTGGTAAGGACTTTTTTTTTATGAATATGTAATGTGAAACTAACTGGGGATTTTTTCTTTAGGACTTTGATGATTTGCTACTCTACGGTCGAGCTCTGTTTGAAGGATTCCCAGAAGTAATGGCTCATGTGAACCATGTATTGGTGGACGAAGTAACTAATAGGGTACATGTAAAGTACCCACATACTAATTACGAACACTGTCTGTCTTTCTTTTTTTGATACTATAGTTTCAAGATACCAACAATGTTCAATATGATATTGTGAATTACCTTTGCAATAAAAGAAAACATCTCACTATTGTCGGTGGTAAGTAAATGAATATGTATAGTCATTAAAACAAGGGGGGGGGGATTATGCTAACTTAGCTTTCTTTATTGTTGCTATGTAGATCCTGATCAAAGTATCTATGGATTTAGAAACGCCAATGTCGCAAACTTTAGATTAATGCAACAGGACTTTGAAGGAACTATGGTGATTCAACTTGAACAAAACTACCGAAGTACATCCTCTATCCTTGATGGTGCATTCCAGGTTATACAAAAAGGTAATCATAATAAAAAGGGAACACACAAGATAATACATGGCCTACCTCAACTCTTTATCATATATATGCATAGACACTGAAAGAATAGATAAAGGGCTATATACAAGGAACAGTGCTGGTACACCTTTGTCGTTACTTAACTGCAAGACTGAACAAGACGAAGGCCGGGTGATTGCTGACGAAATTATACGAACTATTGAATACTCTCATGGATTGATACAGTACAAGGACATTGCTGTGTTGGTTAGAATGCATTATCTTACGCAGAATATGGAATCTGTCTTTAACAAATCCAAAATCCCATACGAAATTGTAAGTCATTTTTATCTAGAGAATGTATCAAATGTAACAAAATCACTTTTTTTTATATGTACATAGATTGGCGGTGTACGATTTTTTGAACGAGTAGAAGTACGCGATTTGACGGCTTATATTCACTTTATCTACAATACAAATGATACCATCTCTTTTGAACGTATCATCAATATTCCTCTACGTGGTGTTGGTCAAATACTTTCCGACAAAATCTCGACCCTATCACGTGTCCAAGACAAGACGGTGCTCGATATACTCGATCACTTTTGCTCAGAAAACTGTCGCCCGGGAAAATATCAACTAGCGGGCTATACTGTGTCAGAAAAGGTGATGGATCATCTCAGGGACTTTGTTGGTCTTTGTGCACATGTCAAAATAATGATGGATAAAAAGGTAAATACAAAAAAAAGGAAGAGGGGAAAATACTCATATAGTGTTTTACTAGGAATCGGTTGAAGCTATCCTGAAAGAAGTCATTGATAGAACTTTATATGAAGATCATCTCAAAAAAACATACAAGGATCATGAAATTCGATGGGAAAACGTGGGCGAATTGATCTCGGTGGCGCATTCGCATGATACGAATATGGACGCATTTATCTCTAGGACGACCCTAGAGCCTGATCTGGACAATACCTCTCAAAATGACAAGGTGAAGATCATGACCATCCATGCTGCCAAAGGTAAAATAGACTCATTTATTAGCATGTACAATGTATAACCGACTTGATATTATTATTAGGTTTGGAATGGCCATGTGTCTTTATAGCTGCCTGTGAAGATAACATTATCCCTCATCCCAAAAGTGAAAATGAGAACGAGGAAAGGTAAAATGTCACCAGAGGCAAAAAAAAAAAAAAAGGAATGTACTGACTTTATTATATTTACATATAGACGTCTTATGTATGTAGCGATGACACGTGCCAAATGTAAGTTTAATACACTAGATTCTATTGGAGAGAACCCCACCTCGTATTAACCAGTTGACTTGTAGGTTTTTTATATTGCAGTTATGTATGTAAAAGATTAGTATGGGCAGAACCACAACCAGCGACCTTATCCATCTTTTTATCAGAACTGTCAAAGACTCTATATCAACGACGAACACCGGCTTGGAACAAGGAATCACGAGCTTGGGCTGCTTCCCTTTTGAAACTACCTGCACCAAGTGAAGAAGAAGACAAGGATCATCCTGGTGATGAATTTATCGACATGAAATTTGCTGAATTGCAGATGATAATGGCTGGGATAAAACGTGACAGGTAAAATACAATGATACCGTATGCTTTAAAAAGCTAATGTGTTTTTTATAGGGATTACGACGATGAGTTTGATGATATTGCATACCTCTCGGATTTTGAAATTGGATATGACTGTGATTTCGGCATCTCTGATGATGATTCAAAGGTAAAAAAGAAAATAAAAAAGAATAACGTACTGGTGACTGACTAACCCTTTTTGTGTATATAGACAAAATGAATAGCGATATACCAAGACACAATCTCACCTCTTAGTATCATTACCACTTCTAAAATGAATGGATTATACCATTTGATTACCCTATCCTGCCCATTCTCTCTCTCTCTCTTCCCTTAGTTTTATACATATATACTTTATTTTATACTATTTACCATTATATGAATAAAACAAGTCGTATTGATGCCGAAACGCCTTTGGCGGTGATTGAAATGTTTGCATGAATTTGCCTCTTACTGATGATCTCTTTTTGTATGTGCTCATGCGTGCCACAGGCTTTGAAGAAATACGAATTGCCTCGGCTACATTAATCCATTAAGAGCATGTATGTAATAAACAATTACTACAGTATTTGATATATATGTGAACAAACGGCCAAGTTGCTGTGATCTACATGATCCAACACTATCTAAGAAAAGCAAACAAAGTCTTGTTGTATCCATACTCACCACCAATGATCACTTTTGTCTTGTTATTTTTCCCTAGTCCTTTGTTCCATGGGCAGCAAGCTTCAGTTCGGGTGCAACTTGATCCATTTTCCCTTTTTGGATTGAAACCCCGCCCGCCTGGCCTTTTGTGGCTTGTCAAATAAAATTGGGCAGCTCCTTTTTTTTTTCTCTTCTTCTCACCTTTACCTTTATTATAAATAATCATGGCTGACCACGACCATTCCTCCAATGTCATTGGCTCACTCATCTTTTGTCCAGAATGTGGCAATTTATTAGATATGCCTGGTGGTGATGATGATATTTTGTTATGTAATCAATGCAGTTATGCCTATCAAATCTCTGGTAAGGGAACAAGCAACAAAAACCATCTTGGTGTGCTAACTTTTTTTTTTTTTTTTTTTTTTTTTTTTTTTTTTGTAAAAGGTTTCGAAGCGATCAAGGTCGTGACCACGTCTTCAGAACGTGCATTCCAATCTGCTTTAAAAGCTAAACGTCATTTGGTGCAACAAAGTCAACAAAAGGAAGCAGAAGCAATGGTAAGTTGGAGGGGAATTGTCTTTTCTTTTTTTCCTTCTTTTTACTGACACTTTTTTGACATAGATCAAAGAAAAGTGTCCTCAATGTGGTAACGATGAAATGGCATACCATACCATGCAATTACGATCAGCGGATGAAGGTCAAACTGTGTTTTATAACTGCAAGAAATGCGGGTATGTAATGGTGCTAATCAATTAAGGCTAAACTGACACTCTTTTTATATGTTTAGGTACAAATACTCGATCAACTCATAAACCGCACCATATATCACACCTCACACACCTTGTATCACCTCTATATAGATTTATTTTCTCTGTCTCTTTCTCTTTTTAGCATTATATCATCCTCCTTCCCCTCTATCGTCATCATAATAAAAAATCTACCATGGATCATCATACATAACCCTGGGTTTATATCATTTTATTAATGTGATTTTATTTAAACTGGATTGAATGTTGTTAAATAGCGATCTTTAGTCTATGTCAACTAAATAGGACATTTGTTTTTATCGTGAGGGCAAATATTCATGCGTGGTCGATTTAACTTCCGATGTCCTTTTTTAGACACTTTTACACTTTATTCGCTAATAGATGACGGGGTTACAAAATAAGAAATCATAAAAGTAAAAATATAATGTCGTAAGGACAGAAGTAAAATGTCGTGGATTGTTGAGTCAAGTTGTGGCAGCATCAAAAAAAAAGTTAGCTTCTGAGCATAAACATACTCTATTTTCATCAATGATCGAGACTTACCAAAGAAGCGGTCGTTATCCAAACCAAGCCAAGCCAGGTTAAGCCAAACCAAAGATAAAAAGGTAGAACATATAGAAGGAGTAAGGAATTGGTTAGACAAAGTTTGTTTGTTAATGGACTAGGACTGCCTGACATACCTGTATGCACCAAAGTGCTTCATTGTCCTCAAGATCCACCAAGAAGAAGAAGGGGGAGGGGTAAAGGGCCGATCAACCACGGTGGGTGGTGGACATAACAAATATACCCAAAGCTAGATGTTATGTGTGAGTGAGAGAGAGAGAGAGGTCGCCCAAGGCCATCGATTTCATTTTCCATGATAGTATACATATTGGATGCAGCATTTTTGTCACGATTCATGATTCTTTGACAGCTAGTACAGTACAATATTTTAAAGCGTAAATGTAGTGATCATCAATTCGGGCGTTTTCCATTCTTGATCCACATGATGAGCAAATACACAAAAGAGGGGACAAAAAAAAAAAAAAACAAGATGAGATTATGAGAAGAAGAAGAAGAAGGAGAAAGTACTTACTTGAGATGTTAGGAATTCGTTTGTGTGACCCACAATGCACAGAGAACGACGTTGCTGTTCGATTAAATGCCGTCGTATCAAATTAGTCGAGCCGGCAGGGTATCCATGGATGTGGCTGTGATTTGTTGATATCATCCCAGCACCAAAAGCAACCAAGAGAAGTGTAGTTTGATTGATATTTATTGACCCATGTTGGTATTTCTTCCGATTTGTCATTGTACTAGGAAACAAAAACAAAAAGATAAGATCTAATTTTTTCTTTTTATACCTGTCACCAAATTGCTTGGAATAGTCCTTTTGTAGCTGCTCTTTTCTGGCTATATGTGACCAATACATATCTTGCGTCAATGTTTGTTGATAATCCAAGGTCGCCAAAAGATCAACAGATCCCGCCGCTAACCCAGAGTTTCCAAAAGATTCAAATCGAGCAAAGTTTCACCCTGAAGAGTCCAATGCAGAGAGTTGTTGTAGTATTATGATTGATTGTCCATGTGCCAAGTCGTATTCGGCCTTGATGATATCCTGTCTAGCTTACTGTCGCCTTCGTCGTTTGGCCACCTGGTTTTTACGGCGCCGTCGGTTCCGTTTCTTGTGTTCCTTTGATCGTTTCCCTTTGTTGTATTTTTGACCTCCATCCAAAACAACGTTCGCTGTGGTGGCTATGGCTCTTTACTGTCCTTGATAGGCCTTAAACCGGTTCCGGGAGTGTTCAATGTTGTAAAAACCCATGAGATGTGCAGCAGAGGAAAGATGGGCGTGAATAGATTGTCGAAGATGGTCTACATTGACGGTTTATAAGACAATAATTACGCCTGTAAAGTAACTTAAAGTCGAAAGGGTTGATTCCAAGTCGTCAAATCTAACATTGTTTCCTTCATTGTCGGTGATTTTAGTTGTGCTTTTCTGAATTTCCAGGTATTGCTGACGTTGGGTGACCCCACTTATCGACCGAAATTCGTCTGTTGAGACCTGTCTTGCTGCAAATGATCTGTCGCCAGCACCTCCAGCTGTTATAATAATGTCATGCCGCCCAGAGTCCAAGCCTACCAGTCCAAAATGTCCTTGAGTGTGTTGATGAGAGTTGTTCAGATCAGGTGCATTTAATTCTAGTCTTGATGGTGAGGGAATCCGGGAAAACAAAGTCGAGAGCCATGCCATCGGTCATGATATAACCGTAAAACATCATACGGCCAGTATGGTATCATGTCAACAGGTCATTTAAACTAGTAAAAAAGAAGTAAAATGGTTAATTATCCACTTTTCATCATTGTCCTTTTAATCCCAAATTTCCGGAATTGAAATACATCATTGAATATTTGGTAAGAGGCCAAAAATGTCGGTCCATCCCCACGGTTTATGACACCTTGGTATCCTGACCTTGTTTTGATGTTTTCTGGCAACAGCGCAATAAATTTTCTATGAGTAAAAGGTGTTGGGAGAATTGAGAGGGAGTAGGTCTTCAAAGGTTCATCATGTTCTTCAGCGTTGTATCTGTTGTAGATATCAATGATAGAAATACATATAGGTACCAGGCATCCAGGATTGGCCGTCATTACACGAGGAGTCCATACATCCATAGTAGTAGGTTTTAAGGCAATCATATAGGTCCAAGCTTGAGTCATAGCATGATGTAAGTCAATAGGAATGGTATTTGGGATTGTAAGGACCACGCTACTTGCTTGTGTGTGAGCTGCAAACTTGTCATAGCGTAGATCCATCATGGTATTCATCATAGGTGAATGGGGTGCCTGAAGTCTTAGGAAAACGTGGGTTTGTTGATGTTAGAGGTAGTCCATGTATAAGCTGCGTCACAGAATACAAGCCGTTCAATGATAAAAGGGCTGGCGGAAGGTTGTCTGGGTAGTGGATGGCGTAATCTATCAAAAACAGCTGCGACCGGTATGCTACATCGGTGACTTGCTGTGTCGACTTGATGACGTTTTGGAACAAAGTATTTCTGTATTGTTTTTTTTTTTTTGACATATGCGTTGAAAGACCGTTTTATTGCGCATTCTTCATGGTGAGGTAGAATGTCATCGAAGTATTGTTTTTTACTGATTCCATGGATTCGTCTTCGTCCTGTCACGTTTTGTGCTGCTTCTTGCCGATCCGCATTTCCTCATCTTCGTTCAGCTGCCACGGGGTTGTTGTTGTTGTTGTTGTTGTTGTTCACCATGACTATGAATGAGATAGAAGTAAATAAAAAATAATTGCATGTCCCTTCTACCTTCAATATAAAGGCTTCTTCGTAAGTGATTCCAAAGATGTGGACGAGATCCCCCACATGTTGAGTTTGTTGATCATATATTTCATTGGGAAGGTTGATGAGAGTGGTGTAAATAGTACCCAATTGATATTTATTCCCTCCAACGTTCAAACGAGTCATTTCAGTCATGACATGGGAAGTAGTGGTATAAAGAAGCGAAAGAGAATCGTTGTCTTTGAAAATGCGTCATGACTTTTTATTTATTTATGCCGACAATTACAACTCCGATATGGCTCTTCACAAGGCGCGTCATTTTTCTCTGAAGCTGCTGACTTTTTCAATTCCATGACCTGACAAAATTTTCAAATACCCCGCCATCTAATTCCGGAATGATTGTACCACGGGATGCACATTCATGTTGTGGAAATAGGCTATCAACTAAAACAAGTCTGTTGGCTACATGTAGGATTGGTCGACAAAGGTGTCTTACGAACGGAAAAGTGTAGCTCTTTGATATGACGATCAAGGACAATTCAATCAAACTAGTCTATACATACGGTATTTTGTATCACTGGTCTTCAAAAAGAGTATGTGTCGAATGACCACGCATTCGCCTGACTTTTTATGTGGAGGTAATTTGAAATTGGGCAAAGCATTTGCGGAGAACCATCCATCCCGTTTTGAAAAAAAGAGTCGGAGGCGAAATGATTTTTGCCAAACCGTGGCTTTTTTTAAATCGTCTGTCGTGAAACATGGTAAAATGAATTTGGACTGGTTGGCAATAACGACGGTATACTAAAGGAACACAGGCTTTCTCCTCCACAGCTTGGCATTAAACAACATGCCTACTTCCATTTTTGTCGATGCAAGTGAAAGCTGCTTTGTTTCGTACCTGGATCATTACCTTTTTATCTCCAACTTGACTTGGTCAAGATGTAGCACTTTTAAACGCCGTTTTAATCCTTTTTGGATATGACAAAATAACAAATAAATAAAAAAATTTCCCAAACTACGCAAGGTTTCTACTACTGACACATACCCTCTGCACTTTTTTCCCCCATCATGTCTGAGCCCATTACCTTCGTCAATGAAAACGAAGCTTTTCCTCATCCTACTGCTAGTCAACAACAACAGCAAGATCAACCCACCCCCACTGAGTCACCTCATGAATCCTCAACCAAGTCCCAGCGCACAAGAGGTGTTTGGTCGACTGCTCGGGTCAAGGAATTACTGCACATGTACATGGAGACAGCACCCTACTTGGCAGCTCACGGTACCGTCACCACCGTCTGGGACAAGATCGCCCTTTCTGTGAGCCGAGTTGACAAGGATCTTGGTCATTTCACCAGGGACTCAGTACGCAGGAAAGCAACAAGGCTATTTGAGGAATATGGACCCGGTTATAAACAGTTTATCCGGGGGGAAGGTAAAGGCAATAGGATCCCTATCCCCAATTCCATCAAGGAATTGGTTTATCAATGCATGGATGCGGTAAGTTTTACTCGTGCCCACTTTTTTTTTTTTTTCTGGGTGGGGAGGATCATGCGCATAAACTAATCGTTTTGATTGTCACTACAGGAAAGAGCTTGGGAACATGCCACCGAAGAACAACGTAGGGAAGGAGCAGCTCGAATAGCAAGGTCAGAGGAACTGGAACGAGAGATTATTGCTAAATCACGCTATGGACGAATGTTCGATCATCTCGGATTTGGAAATGTACAAGCGCCATCACCACCACAAGAACCTCGATTGCATGAAGCGGCAGGAGATGTGGAAATACCAAGAGCACGAAGCCCACCACCCCCATCATCACCTCGTCCTGCCCAAGTGCCTCGTTTGTCCCATGATGATGATACGAATCCTCAGCAGATGCTCGCTCACCTGAGGAATCGGATCGATGCCTCGGCCACACAACAACAGGAATACATTGACGCTATGCGAGCAAACACGGAGCAGCTCAAATGCTTGACTGCTGCAGTAGTGGAAAGTAAGGAGGCTTTTATGGCGATGATGGAGTCGAATCGTTTGATGATGGACACGGCCAAGGAATCGAATCATTTGACGATGGATACGGTCAAAGAATCGAATCATTTGATGATGGAGACCCAACGATCGCTCATGGATATGTTGATGCGCACGTACCATGCTCCCCCCTATGCACCACCTTCTTATTACCCCGGCCCCTACTCTGGCCCCTACCCTTATCCTTATCCTTATCCCCCTACCAATCCATCTACCACATTCCCCCCTTCTATCCCCCGTCCAAATGATTCAAACAATAGGCAACAATAGATAAAACGTATTTTTTATTTTAAAAAGCAGTGTTTTGAATTATCCCTATCATCTTTGTTGTTACCACCGCCGTCAGTGTCACCATTTACGAGTACACTGGGTCCATTAAACCAACAAACCCTTGTTTAATAATACTATGTATGTAATATTGTAATGTTGGTAGTTGTAGTCGGAAGAATCGTGTCGTTGTTGATCCGTACAAGCATGTGTACATTCTTGAAAAACGTCGCATCATTGACCGCTTCTTCAGGGTACCAACCATACGGAGAGAATAGGCCAACTCTTGCAACATGGTATCGGCAGGATCACTGTACGGAAGAATGTATTCACGTAGCAGATCTCTCGTACCAGATTCATCAAGGACCCGGCTATCATGGTGAATACCAGGGAATGGACCCTGGCGGTGATACCATCAGGTGCGATGATGCCCTGGTACTTGAAACAATGATACACCTATTTCAATTATACAAAGAATATTTCAATACTTGCGACATTCCTTTTTTTTTTTTTTTTTTACTTACCTTTCATCCGTTGTACACTTGCCTTTGGTGGTTTTGTCTTTGGAAAGGCCAACAAGGAGCCTGTAAATTCCCGTCGATAAACCCAACAGTATTATCCACTTGACCACCTAATAAGCACACAGTACGTAATAGTTAGTCAATCGGTGTTATGGTTTTTACCTTTGGCGGCCGCACATCTTGCCACATTTTCTTGTCGGTAGGTGTTGAAATTTATACCGTATTCTATTTTCGTGTAAAGTACATCGTGATGGTTGACACGAGTGATTTGTGACCAAGTCCAAGCAAGTGATGCAAAAGTAGAGCTATTCCATTTTCAGTGCGGATATGATAAGGATGGCGAACATGGCGTCCCACGTTGATGACTGCTGGCAGTTGCAAAGCCACGCACATAGGTCGAATCTACACTATAAAAACAACCATCGTTAGCCCTTCAACATTATTGAAGACAGATACTTACATCACCGAGGGTGAATCGAAAGAATTTTTTCGCTTGTTGGTCAGTAAGTTGGGTCAGATCAATGGGAGTTCTTCTTGTGCGTGGATGCTGTTGTTGTGATTCTTTTTTGTTACTGTTCTTGTTGCAAAAGTAGTTGGTCGGTGAGTTCCATTTCGATCAAAGTAGGATCACAGTAAAAGGTTGGCGAATGTAAAAGTATGTTTGATCTCCAGGGGGGGGGGTATATCCTTTTTTATTCAAAAAAAGCAAGAAGAAAAAAAAACGATGATTCCACCAAATTTAAATTGAATTGGGCGATTCCAATCTGGGTTATTTCCTAAATACGCGCAACTTTAATTTTGCAACGATTTGTTGGAGAAAACAAAAATGTCAGTGAAAAAAATTGCGGATGTGTACATTAAGTTCCTTTTAGCTTACCATAGGTAGTAAACTACTGCGTCGAACATCTTTCTCGAGGAAGGTAGCGCGTCATAACCTCGTTCAAAGGATTGGCGTCACCGAATAAGCACTCGAACAAAGCTGGTGCTGGTGCTGGTGTTGTTACTGTTGTTGTTGTTATTGTTGTTGTTGTCGATGGTGTGAAAGCAGGGTAATCGTCCTCGGTCGCCATTTTGTAAACCCCTTTTCCAAAATGTTAATCGCAGCATTTTGATCCCGCCTCCGCGAGGCAAACCCTTTTCTTCTTCCGATGCAGTCAGGGTTGATACACACAACGATGCCGAGATTTAGCTTGCTGCTGTGCTGCCGCCGTGGGTGTACCACCCGAGAGTCGCATAAACAATAAAGTTTTGAAGTAAGGTATTCGCTTGTGTCACGGACTTGTGTTTTCAGAGCGACGGAGTGTTGCAAATTGATTGTGCTTCGGCACTGGTGTCCTTTTATTCTTGAACCATGACCTTGGCCAGCATCACCATAGAATAAAATACTTTTTTTTTGTGGTCTTTTTTTTTTTTTTTTTTTTTTTTTTTTTTTTTTTTGGTTTCGAGCGGATTCCGTATCAGTTTTGTTGCCGCCAAAGAATACGCCTTGCTTGTGAATCGTTCTGTGCCATTTGTATGCTTGTTCATCCATGGGGATTGGTAGAATGCTTGGAGGCGATGTAGGTATTCTTGGCTTTCATGTATGTTTTCGATGTAGGTCTGGTGCTGGTCATTTTGTTTTTTACGCTCTTGTCCAATCTCCGAGAGATGTTGTTCAATGGCATTGCTATTGTTTTGTTCCTTCTTATTCTTCAAAACATGTTGATGGTGATTCGTTTGTGAATGGCGGTTGATTCTCTGAGCCCGGATGTTTTGGGAGGTTACTTTCATGAACTTCATTATCTCACTTCCATGTTGGCGTTCCACTTTTTTTTTTTTTTTTTTTTTTTTTTTTTGCAAAGGTTCAAATTTGTTTGACAAAAAAAGATACCACCCTATTAGAGGGCCATTCATTAGCACAGCTTTCGCCATGGTTTTGAGGCCTGGATCCACATCAATGTATTTGGTATTATCTTGACGTAGATAGGATGTTGATGAGGATGATAAGGTTTTGGGTGATGATTCGCTGATAGTGAAGCCTTTAGATCGTTATACAAAAGAGCATTTTTTTGCTGATATCATTGATTTGACATTAGTTTGCCAGTATGTCTTTGTTTTTCCCATCAATGCCCAGTTTTTGTATCCATCCGCTTTTTGATCAGTTTGTTTTTTTCATCCATGTACATAGCTTTTTCTGGTTTCTGGGCTTCTTTCATTTTCGCGATAATTTCCTTGATGACTGTTTTTGCTTACTTGAGAGAAGCCTTCTGAGCGGTCAAAGGATGTCCTTGCCGTTTCAAGTCTTGGTACAGTCGCTTGGTTTCAATCTTGAGGTCAGCCATAGATTCATTTGGTTTGGGTAAAGACGTTTGAAGAGGTGTTGTAGTTTATAGAGGGAAAACTTTGGCAGTAGTGTATTTGACTTGTAGCCATACCATTCCTGACGAAGTGATGATGATTTTATGGTCGAATTGTACTTCACGGCTTTGTACAATGTTTTCACCGCCACCATGTCGAGACACTCAAAAAGACACCATCCTTGTACTGATCGGCTTTCACCAAGCTTGTTATGGGTTGATTGTCTTTAGCTTTCATTGCACTATGTCGTCTTGTTTGACCTGGGGATGTTCGGATGTAGCTATAGACAGCATGAGTATTCAAGTTGAGACCGTGTAGTTTTGACATGGACGAGCTGGGTACAAAATTTCTTTCATACCGAGAATACCCTGTGGCATGGAGTATGGTGTTACAGACATTGAGGATTGGCAAGTTGATAATAATATAATTGTCAATATCATTTTCCCCGATATCTTGAAAAACAGTTGATCGAAAAAAGTAAAGATTTCGATGACAGGGCCGATTACATGCTGCTCCACCGTAGGAAATGCTTCCAAGATGTCATTGTTGTTAAGCTGATAATTATTGGTTTTTGTTTTCAGAGACTTGATTATAAAACAGCAAGGCTGATTGATCATGGTCGCAGGAATGTCTTTTGGGCGAGCCAAGGCTGCCAAGAGAGTTGCTTTTGTGAGATCATCATCATCATCATCATTGTATTTTTTATTACTGGTGAGTGCTTTGGAAGCCGCGACTTTGATTGCGATGTTAATGTCCACAAGCTTGCCCTTCAAAATAGCCACTTTTTGTTTTTCGTATGTCACCTTTTCATGTAGCTATTTTTGTCAAAATTTTCGCAGCCGCTTTGAGTACTTGAAGAGTTGAAACCTTATCTGATTTTTAATGGATTTGAGGGTTTTGATATAGGACACTGGCTTTTCATCATTGCTAGATCGACTAAGTAGACATCAACAAGCGGTATTACAAGAGTTAATTTCAAATCCCGACATTCATGCAATCGTTGCGAAATTGAAATTACGCCAAAATTCAATCCCCCCATTATCAGTCTGAGGCATAGCTGATGATATAATGGCATGTGTTGGATGATGTATCAGTCAGCTAACACTCTTTACAAAATCAAAACAAGAAGAAGACAAATATAAGGTAATTTTACATAATGTACTGTACATTTATAGTGATGGTCCAAAAGGGAATCACACAGTCAAAAAACATCACCCCAAACACAACAACAGAGAGATATAAAGATCAAGTTTATTAATTAATTTGATTAATTAATTAATTAAAAAAAGTTTTATTATGTGAGAAGCTAACCTATTTATATGTAACTATTCTTCATATTCATCCAACTAAGCAATAAAATAAAATAAAGAATGAGTATAGGGACGAATGATAATATAACCTTACCTTCAATGTCAAAGATTTACTTGAGCTATGATCAACATCACGATAAATCCCCACTAGGCTTTGCGCACGTTCATACAGGATATTCTTGAATGAGATGACAATGAATTGGAAGCTTGAATTAGCATGGCGTCGGATATAACTGACCACTCTTTTCACATTTGTATTATCTAGAGCAGCATCAACTTCATCCAATACAAAGAAAGGAGACGGTTGATAGCTATATATAAAAGAATGTAAGTGCCAATTTACTTTGTTACCACTATTTTTTTTATTAAAAAAAAATACCTTCGGATGGCAAAGAGAAGTGCCAAGGCCGCCATACTTTTTTCACCACCAGATAATTGATCCATATCTCTGAATCGTTTCATAGGCGGAATAGCATGATACAATAATCCTTTCAGGTAAGGTTCATGAGATTCTTCTAGAGTCAGGTACGCAGTGCCGCCTAATGGGAATGTCACCGTCTTGGTCAGTTCCTTATAAACCGCATCAATATGTTCAGAGATATGGGTAAAAGCAGCTTGGAATAAGGAGAGACTAGAATGAGAGAACAAAGTTAGAGAGTGATGAAGGCATACAAATATCCTTTTTTACCGTTTCCGTTTGACTTGATCAAATTCTGTCTTTATGGTTTCAACAGTTTTTCGTGTAGTGCGATATTCTTCTTCCAAATCATGTAATCGTTGTTCCACACCATCCAATCGATCAATGGCTTTAAGATTAGGATCCATTTTACTGATTTCTTGTTCACGCCGCTTGAGATCGTCTTGGAATCGTTTCTCCATTTGTGTGCTGTTATCTTCGCGTTCGTCCTCATCGAGGGCAGAGAAATCGACTTCAACAGCCCAGTCTGTGGATCGAATCGAGCGTTGTGACATATCATCCACATCCATAGCATCAGAAGAAGAATCCATTGCCTATAATAATAAAAAGTGTTATTTCATTACTTACAAGGAAGGAGGAGGGGACCACTTACTGAGGATTCTTGTTGGATACTACTACTAGTAGCATCATCAATAAGCACATCATCCATATGGCCAGATATCAAAGGCAAATGAATATCCTCGAGTTTGCATCGACGGAAAATAGCCACACGTTCCGCCTGGACCTTATCAATACTGGTCTCCGCCATGCTGAGTTGCTTGATATATCCATCCATATCTTTACCCTTTTCTTCCAATTGTAATCTGATATCGTCGAGTTCAGTTTGTTTGGCAAGTTCGGCATCGATTTGGACTTGCAATTGGGCTTCAAACACGGCAAGATCGTTTGTGAGTTTCGATTTGGTGTCGTCAAGGGTCAAGAGTTGGGTTTGTTGATGCTGACGCGCTTGTTCGGCGTCATGTAAAGCCTGGGTGAGTTTTGATAATCGATCCTGGATCGTAGCGAGTTGTTCGGTTTCAAAAGAGTGTTGGGTTTCGAGTCGTAATCGTTGCGTACGGTGTTTGACGGTTTGTTCACGGATTTGATCAGGTAGAGGTGATGATTCAAAGTGACGGATGTTGGGGACATTGATCATGTGGCAAAAGTCGCTAAAGATGTCGTCTTCTACTACCGCCAATGCAGATGTCACCTTGTCGATCTCGTGTCCCAGTGTGTCCAGCGAGTGTTGCGTATGGCCTAATTGTTGTTCATGAATCACCTTGTTGTCTTGGATGTTTTGAATCGAGCTGTCAATATCTTTTAGTTTTTGTTCGGCGATTTTCTATATACAAAGGAGGACAGAGGATTAGATATTTAAAATTACTGTGCTGGTTGATGGTTTACATACAATTTCATCTTTTACAACCGCCAGTTGGTTTTGTAGGCTATCACAGTCATTTTTAGCTTGTTCTTCAGCACTACCCATACGTTTAGTACGACTAAGTTCATTCAGTTCCGCCAGGATCTTGTCGCGTGTACGCATTAGACCTAAAATAATTACAATGTTAATAGTTTCCTTGATTATCAATGTTTTTCTCCCTCCCTCCCTTACCATCCACATCCTTTTCATCCCAGATTTTAGTTTTTTGAGAAGAGCTTGGTCCACCAGTGATTAACCCACTACGATGAATAACACTACCGTCCAGAGTCACAGCTATATATACATAAACGAGAGAGAGAGGTGAGCAAAACAAAATAAACCTCTTCAATGTTTTTCTTACCTTTAACATCTTGATCCATTTCATAACAAATACGTTTGGCTGCATCCATTGTATCACATACAATAGTATTACCACAAGCATATTCCACAGCAGTCAAGTACTTGTGATCACATTGAATCACATCTACAGCCAGACTAGCACGAGGCAATTGGCGCCACCGATCCTGGATGACAGGACGAGACAAACTATCAAGAGGCAAAAAAGTCGCAGTACCCGCACGTTGTTCACGCAAATACTGGATACAATTAATAGCCGTCTGCTGATCATCGACAACAATAGCATCAAGATGGCGCCCCAGAAGAGTACTGACTGCCAAACCATATTTACGTTGAGTAGGACGGCACAGTTTGGAGAGTGGACCATGGACAGCACCAGAGAAGAGTTGTTGCATCATGGTGATACTTTCCTTGGTCTTGGTTTCCTTTTCAGTAGCATGTTGACCGACCTTGGCTTCCATCAGTTCATTCAATGTGGCTTGAAGTTGTTCGTTCAATTGGACTTCACGTCGATGGATCTCGGTACGTTGCTTGACGAGGGTAGCGAGTTCGTTTTGTCGTGAACTGAGTTTGTTTTCTAGGGATTGTGCATCTGCTGTCAAGGCTTGTCCGTGGTCCATGGTGTCTTGCCGTTCTTGAGTGTATTGTGTGGCGCTTTCGGCTAGTTGGTCGAGTTTGGATTGTTGTCGATCTTTTTCTTGGATGATCAGTTTGCGTTTTTGTTGGAGGTTGGCGAGCTGTTCTTGTTCTTGAGTGGCACGTGCACTCACCGCTTGTTTCCTATCAATAAAGAGTGAGTGAGGGGAAAAGCAAACGTGTGATTGTACTATGACTTACAATTCCTCGTAGATCGTTGTTTGTTCAGGTGTAAGGCGAGGTCCTTGATCATACTGGGCAATTTCATCTAATGAAAGAAAATTTAGAACAAAAGTTTATGTTAATCCCTTCTTACCTTTGTATTTTGCTTCTTCAGCATTGAGTAGTTCCATGGCCTTTTCAAGGTCAGCGACTTGATGTTTCTATTTTTAAAACATGCATTAGCCAACATTCTGTTCTATTTTCAATTTTACCTGTTGTTCAAAATCACGTTCAGCACGTAACCCATTTTGCTTGATTTGAATAATCTTCTTTTCCAAATGGTCAAGTTTTTCTTGAATGGTGATAGCCGCCGGTCGCTATTGAAGGGATGATGATGGATAAGTCTTTTCATTTAGTATGTAAAAGAGTGCTTCCCTTACCTGTTCTGTAAGGTCACGTTTGGTTTTCTTGATCTGTAGTTCCCGGCGAGTGCGTTCACGATGGACCAATGCTTGTTCTTTTCTAACCGATTTGAATTTCTCTTCCATTTCCAGCTACATTGCCCCACCCCCCACCAAAAAGATCAGTCTAGTACTTTATTTCCTTTTATTCATCCCCCTGAATTACCTGTTCTTCGGTGGCTCCATCAGCAGTCGCCCGTCGTTGATTAATTTCTTGTTCAATTTGATTTGTCTTCTTTTCCACATGAAAAAGTTTCCACAAGAGATACCGTGCCAACATTTCCTGTCGTTCCTGAACCAACTGAGTGAATTGTTCGGCTTCTTGTTTTTGTTGTCTGTATTGTTTAGCTTCCACTGCAACCGCTCGTTTTTTGTGTAAAGCATGAGCATTCGCATCCATCGCCTCGTTGTATTGTTCCTTCAATCGATCGTAATCTTCCTTGTAATCCCAAGACCTACCAAAAAAAAAAAAAAAAAAGGATGAGTATCCATATGAATCATGATGTTTTTTTTTTATTTATTTATTTATTTCCCCCTTACCCACTGATTTGTTCCACCAACTTTGTCAATTCGATTGGTTTCTGACTGGCTACAGATTCGACATCACCTTGAAAGACGAGAAAGTTCTTGGCCTTGACGAGGATACTTTCTTTTTCAAGAGCAGTGCTATAGTCGTTATAAGAGACCGACCGGTTGTTGATAGAGTAGTCGGATTGTCCAGTATGATGAGCAGTGCGTTTGAATAGAATTTGGTCGCCATTGGTTGTTTCGTAAACAGCAGTGACATGAGCTTTACGAGGTCCTGCTTGTCGACTGGTAGTGTTATCCGCAGAGGGATTTAATGCACTGGCCCGATAAATCATATCCTTGACCGATTGAGACCGTAAATGAGAGGAATGGACACCAAGGACAAAGGAAATGGCATCCATCAAGTTTGATTTACCTATAATGTCAACATATCAGCAAGGTGTATCAGTGTCTTTTTTGTCTTTATAAGTTACCTGAACCATTGGGTCCAATGATAGAGGTAAAGTCATAAAAAGGACCAATGACTTGATGTCCTTTATAAGATTTAAAATTTTCCACTTCGATTTGAACAAGTCTGCCCATAATGTGGTTTTCGTATCAAAAGAGGGATAAAGGGAAAAGAGAAGGGGACGTGTCCAGGTCGTCCGCGATTTTTTTTCTTTTGCCACAACTGTCGTGTTCCACTTGGAAATTCAATCGCCGCGTGGCTTGATATTCAGCCTTGGATTGCATTTTTTCTTTTTTAGAAAAAAAGGGGGATGCTACTTTCTTTTCGATCTATTCATCAATCAAGTAAAATGGTATTCCGTAAACCAGGCAAATGGAAGAAGAAAGGTACCAAAGTAAGTTGTAAATATATATATATATATATATAAAACAAATGGCATGGGCTAATCTCTTTTTTTAACTTGGGAATATAGCCTGATACTCGTAAACATATTGACTACGAGGAAATCCCTTTGAACAATGATATTATGAAGAAATACTATCAGGTAACAACAACAACAACAATCTTTCTTTTAGTCATACTTTTGAACAATTTGTCTTCTTTTGTCCATTCTTATAGGCCCAACATATAATGCCCTCTGACGACGAATTTGACACATTTTATGCATCTTTGAAAACACCACTTCCCAGCACCTTCCGAATCACAGGAACCAAAAAGTAAGTCCCTATAAAAAGAAACAAAAGCTTACAAAACAAAACTTATCAGCCTTCTATTACTGTTAATAGTAATGCTTTCCAGATTCGCAACTTTATTCAGAACAATCATGTGGCCAAGATGCAAAATGTGGTAGTAGATGGCATCAAGTACGATCCACCAAGTGCCATCACCTGGTACCCTCATCAACTATGTTACCAAATAACTTGCCCTCGAAAAGTCCTACGCAACTCACCTGAATATACCACATTGCAAAAATTCCTAGTGGCTGAAAACGAAACGGTAATCATCATTATCGCTGGATGGAATACACTCTTTTACTCATTATAAATATATATAGGGAAATATCACTCGACAAGAATTAGTTAGTATGGTACCTCCTTTATTGATGGATATTCAACCAGGACAAATGATTCTCGATATGTGTGCGGCACCAGGATCGAAAACCGGTCAAATTGTGGAATATATCAGTCGACAAGGAGGTGATGATCTACCAGTAGGATTGGTGGTGGCGAATGATGCGGATTATAAACGAAGTCAACTCTTGGTCCATCAATTGAAACGATTCCAATCTCCTTGCTTCATGGCAACTAATCATGATGCTGCTCATTTCCCCAACATCCCTATCATGGTAACCAGTATACTAATGACATTTGGGAAACTGAAAAATGGCTTTTTTTTTTCTGTAGGAAAACGGTGTGATGAAACCTTGGCAATTTGATCGTGTGCTTTGTGATGTGCCATGTAGTGGGGATGGGACATTGCGCAAGAATCCCAAGGTGTGGCATGAATGGTCTCAAGGTGCTGCTATTGGTCTTCATTCGTAAGTCAATTTGCAAAAAAGAAAGGAGTATAAAACGCATTGACACCATTTCTTTATATAGGGTCCAAGTACAAATCTTCTTACGAGGGGCACAATTAGTTAAAATGGGTGGTCGGATCGTTTATTCCACATGCTCATTTAATCCTGTTGAAAACGAAGCTGTGGTGGCCGAAGTCCTACGTCTATCCAAGGGTAAAAAAACAGGCTTATGACTGAACAAATGTGGGTG
Organism: Chlamydoabsidia padenii; assembly: GCA_025330725.1. Taxonomy (NCBI): domain Eukaryota; kingdom Fungi; phylum Mucoromycota; class Mucoromycetes; order Mucorales; family Cunninghamellaceae; genus Chlamydoabsidia; species Chlamydoabsidia padenii. The sequence continues at coordinate 23,995 of JAIWND010000038.1, read as the reverse complement.
ACTCTTGACTTTTTTATTGTATGTTTAGGTGCACTCGAATTGAAGGATGTGTCTGATCAATTACCTGGCTTGATCCGCCGGCCGGGACTTGTGACATGGAAGGTGATGACTCGTGATAATCAATTCATCACCAGTATGGATGACATTGAAAATGCGCGTGCTCGACGCAAATTCCCCAAATCTGCCTTCCCGCCTGAAAACGCCGACTCTCTCCACTTGGAAAGATGGTAAGCTAGCTCTTTGTACACACATGAAAAGGGTAACGAATTGCGTTTTTGTTTAGTTTACGGATTTACCCTCATGATCAAAATACAGGTGGATTCTTTGTCGCTGTCTTTGAAAAAGTGAAACCAATGACTCTGGCCGATCAACTGACACTAAAGGCGGATGATGATGTGAAAGAAACCGATCTCCAGGCTGCGGAAAAAGAAGAAGAAGCATTGATAGACTCTGTCACGGAAGCTATTGCTAATCTGCCTACTGAAGAATATACGCCTAAACCACTCGCCGAACCCACCACCAGCAAAGATGTCTATGGCAAGAAAGAAGCACCTTTTGATCTCATGTCACCTGATAATCCTGATTTATCTGAAATCCAGCAAGTCCCAACCACCTTGATCTTCTTTGGTATAAAACAAAAAAACTGATCTCTTCTTCTTATAGATCATTCTATGGTGTGGATCCGGTCTTCCCTCGGGACCAATTCCTACTACGATCAGGTGTGGATACCAAGAACCGACAAGTCTACTTTATCTCAAAATCAATTCAAACCGTCTTGGCATCACCTCGAATCAAACGATTACACATTGTCAATACAGGTGTACGATTATTCTCACGCCAAGGCTCGTTGGCGGATACGACACAATGTGCTTTTCGGATCTCTTCCGAGGGGGCGGCATTGATTCAACCTTATCTCCAACCCCATCGCTCGGTGTCGATTGAACTGGATGATTTGGAAACCCTCTTGGTCCGTGCATTCCCTCGATTCGAGAGCTTCTCGACCAAAACTCGAGCTCAATTGGAATCATTAGGTAAAAATGATGAGGGGGGGGGTTTAATCTTTGTCTTTACTTTTTTTTTTTTTCTTTTTTTTTTTTTTTGTAATAGCAACTGGTGGGATCCTATTTGTTGTCGATGTATCTAAAGCAAATCTTCCGTAAGTTGGAAAAGAACTTGTCTATTAGGCATCGTATAAGGGGTAATAATAACCTTTTGGTGTTTGTAGGGCGGATACAAAGATGTTACTATCTGTATGGCGGGGCAAGACATCTGTCAATGTCTTACTTAACAAGCATGATAAAAAGTAAGTTGCTAGGAAAAAAAAAAAAAGAAATGGGGTGGACTCATCACTTTTTTTTTTGATTTGTATCATTAGATCCCTATGTCAACGACTATTTGGTGTCTTGCCTGAACCTATTCCTGTCAAGAACAACAAGGCAGCGATTGATCAATAATTGTATACTTAGATTACCTTCCATAGAACTTTTTTATAGACATTTTTTTATCTTTATAATTTGTATTACTGTAATACACACTTACTTAATAAAATGTCCAACTAAATCAATGTAGGAATAGTGATGGGGTGTATTGTGCTGTCAAAGATTTTAAAAGCCATGTCATACGATTTCCAAAAGCGGAATTTCAAATCCGTGCTTGCATAAACGTCGGGAATTGATACCAAGTCGGTTTCTACCACACCGTTCTTTTCTCTACGTGGTTTTTTGTTTTACTACAGTATTACATCCGCGATGAAAGCATGGATAGCCAGGTGAGCGTAAGGATTTGTCAAAGATGTCGTGGATTAAATCGACGACAATCTACATAGACATTGCCAAGGCAACGGATTTAATGTGTGACGCTTAACCGGGATTTAAAATTGTACTGGTATCAACGAAGGCGTTCATTGTGATCCATGAACTTTCCCTTCTTTTTTTCCTAAATCAAAATGGCAACAAAGAGAACACCAATAATAACACCGGCCCCATATCCAACATTGAATAGAATAGATCATTATTGTTTATTATTATTTTCATCAATAAATATAAAATAAAATCATGTCTATTCTACTGTTTGACTATTCTACTACATCTTTATATGGTCTATTTTAGTTCCTTTTATTACCATGTTCAAGAGAATACTGTACACACCATCATCACCCTACATACTGAGATCATCAAGTTTCCAAAGTTTACCAGGGGAAACAAAAACGTTGAAATTGATATGCAGGTTCCCAAACGCTCGTTCGACCGCTTCTTGTTTACCAAAAAGAAGAAGTAGAATATCATGTTAGTCAAAGCATCTTTCCATATGTGTATGTATTTACTTGCCTTAATATTTTCCGCTTAAGGATTGGTAATGGTCTTGACAAAGGCTATATATGAAGAGTAGATTCCATCTGCCAGGTAGTAGTCATGATTGTACTCTTGACCATTGACAGTGTAGTTGACCACCGAACCAGTGTAACCCTTGAATTTCCGGAAGAGAGAGGCGATCGGTCCAAGACGTTAATATAGTAGAGTGACCCTGGGAAATCAAACAAGTGATACCAAATCCACATGTCATTCGAAGCCACCGCTTCCAATATTACAGTGGGCTTCTTTTATCGTCCTTGGTATTGACCATGCCAGGCGGTAGGCCAGTTTCTCCATTCCCAGTGCATACAGTCTACGGAGCCAATCACCCCAGGGAATCCCAAGTCTGAGCCTACTTGCAACAGTCGCTCCAGATCTCCTACCGTTGGTTTTCGTAGGAATTCATCACCATCACAAAAGTTGCGGAAACACTCCAGTTGAGTAGTTTGACCCATCTTCAGGTAGTCGTCAAAGGCGTCGGATGTCGTACCAGACGCCAATTGCTTGACGGCCAAAGAGACCTTTTGGAGGGTAGTAAAACCAGGACGACCAGTGGCATGGTAGTGTTGCTTCAAGTAGATGTCATGCTGTTCCAAGTCTCCAACAATGTGCAAAAAGAGAGCCCAATCCATTCGGAAGCGACGTTTGAAGTTCTTGTCATCATATACAGGCTTGATGAAAAAGTCCTTGTCCCAGAGTGTTTGGTTTGCCAAGGCCTTGATTCTCTACTTGTACTTGAATTGTTGCTTGTCGTGATTGCCACTGCAAGAACTAATACTTGTTGGTCCAAAACATCGTCGGAGAATTCATCGTTATGGGAGTGGTATGTTAAATAGCCATCATAGAAGTCATCGGAAGGAGAGAAGAGGTCATGTTGTCGCAGTTCATGACAATAAAAACAAAATAAAGAGAAGGGTCAATTGGGGATTCAGTATACAGTTCTCCCATGTCACGATTTCCACGAAATCGGCGATTAAAATGAGACAGAAAAAGATTAGTCAATGCATTAACCTGGTTATTTCTTTTGATCAACTTACGAGTAATAACAGTGGGCTTTGTCCTACTGGAAGTGTGCAGTCTACAATCATTATTAATATAGTTAGTTCACTTTTGTTTTGTTTTTTTAGTCCTTGTTTTAAAGTCTTTTACCTTTGTTTTCACCGTGCTGTTAAAAGTTTGAAGACATGGTCAAAGGTCCACAGTCTTCTCGAATACGATGTATACCTTTTGCATGTGATACCTGTACGCGCTGTTGTTGCATGTTGTTGATAGATCTATTGTAAAGTAGCACCAGGGTATTGATATCAATGGTGACGAATGGCATGGTGAGGGATTGTTGAGGTAAAAGTCGGAAAAGGCGATGATTTGCTGACATGCTTGCACGAGTGGGCATAGAACAGTCTTCTAGTGTGATGTCGGTGTTACCAGCAATAAAAGCATTAGTGTTGGCTATTTGAGCCCGTGCCCGTGTTACCTTTTGCCGTTGTTTTTTCGAGAGCCCAGTAAAGTCTTCATATTGCTGCAGCTACTGATAGGCCCCATCATGGAGAGACAGTGTTGAACAGTTCGGGGACGTCTTCATCGTTATACCTTTCGTAGTACCGGAGGATTCGATACAATACAGACAGATGATCACAAATATTAACCACCATTGACTTCGGTGTCCACAATGTTGTTTAGTATATACTGACTTTGTTCTTTCCCTACAGTGCCCTCCTACTTCCATTTTCATCAACATGGCATTCCTTATTCTCCACTGCATTAACACATATATGGTCTAATCACTGGCAACACAAAATCCATGATATTCCTTTTCTGGAACACAGGATTGTCAGGGCCATCAACCTCAACATTAGTTCTCTCATAAACAAATAGAAATAACTCACCCCCACCTTTACCGTAGTATTATTAATATTATCCCCCTCCTCCTCCTCTAACCCCCTCCCAGACACAATCCCCATGACCATTCACAAGTCACAAGGTCAGACACTTTCAACTGTGAATATATACCTGAATGATCCCGTTTTCACACATGGTCAACTCTATGCGGCCTTTTCTCGATCAACAAATTCACGAAATCTTCATGTCGCCATTTCTACCAGCTCATCTGAACAGCCCACCCTCTCTCTCTCTTTTTTTTTTTTTTTTTTTTTTTTTTTTTTTTTTTTTTTTTTGCTTCTTCCAGCTATGCAATATCAATCATTACATTTTTTAGCAGCTTTCCAAACAGCTGTAACCCAACATTTAATACACAAACTGTAATCCAACATATAGTGAGCAAACTGTTATTTTATTCAAATTTTGATGCGTCTTGGGGCTGGGGTGGATTGGGCGGGAAGGTGGGGGATGGGGGATGGCCCGAGTAAAGCGAAGGGAGACGCTGGTTATGTATAAAAAAGTAAAATGTGAGAGAGAGAGAGAGAGAGAGAGAGAGAGAGAGAGAGAGAGAGAGAGAGAGAGAGAGAGAGACGCTATTATCTATTTCTATGTTAGATTAAAAGAAGATAAAAAATCCTTGTTGCTACCCGAGTAATTCTTCATCATTTCCGCAAGCACCTTGTTGTCATTGACAAAGAGAGATCGTCGTTGATTTGATTTCTGGTTCCTACTATTGTTACTATTGCTACTACTATTATTGTTGACGGCCATTCCATTTTCATCCATCGAGATACCAAGAATTCGATCCAATCTAGCCGACTTGAAATCCGCCCGTTTTTCGAGATAAGGGTATAAAACATTAGGATCAAGTCGTGCCAAATACCCTTCAGATAGAATCGATCGTAGGATTTCGGGTTTCACGACAAAGATGTTGCCTAATTGTCGTAACATCTCAAACCGATCGTTTAGTGTGGTGATTTTAAACATGTGTATCACTTCTTGGTATTTGGCAATGTCCCTATCATAAAAAGGTGCCATGGTTAGATGGGGGACCATGAAGGGGGGTTGCTGTTGTTTTGCTTTTTTACTTTGTCACCAAAAGACCACCAGTGGGTGTCACATAGTATTTTTTAAAGTGCTCCATCAAAAGTCTATACATCATAGCAAAAAAAAAAAAAAAAAAAAAAAAAAAAAAAACACAATATGTTAATACGTCCCCCTCTTATATTGTTCTTTTTTCTTTATTTTTACTTACGAATGGAATTCACTGCCAACATTTAATAAATAGGTTTCCAAGTTCTTGCCCTGTAAAGATTTGACAGTGGCACGGTAGATTTTGGTCAAGAATTCCACACTGTTAACACAAGGCTACATATATATCAAGAGTTAGCCCCTTGTATACACACACTTTTTTCTTTCTTTTGGTCAATCTTACCATGGTCCCATTACTCATCATCACAACTTCTTCGTCCTTGGGTCTAAAATCATTTCTCTTTTGTCGACCCAGTATATCATTCAACCAATAGGTGATGGCTATGCAAAAGATCATTAGCTATCATCGTCATCCAATCGCCTTCTTACCTTCAATGCTTCGGCTAACCACATGATTTACTTTAGTCTCCAAGGTCGAGAGGAATTTGTTCTTGCTGGCGAGAGTTTCCCTATGAACTGAAGGTGCGCCTAGCATAAGTGGGACCTAAAAAAGGGGGGGGGGAACAATGAGACACAAGGTAAACCCTTCTTGTTCATTTATCTTTTTTACCACAGCAGTTTGAAAATGTCGTTGTAGCAATTGGCTAATATTGGTCGAGGTGACTATCACAGGGAAGCACACTAGATCAGGTTCTGCCTTGTTTCCTAATTCATCGTATATCCTATGTTCAAAAAAAAAAGATGCATTACTTATCAGTGTCCTGGTCCCTTCAATGAGTATGCCCACTTACTCGTCCAAGACGATATCAAGGTATTTCACGCCAACAAAGTCCAGTAGGATATCGTAAAGTTGCTTAACAGATGAGGGTCTATTAGGAAGTATAGTGTTAGTCTAGCAAAGTGTATTCAATCTTTTTTTTTTTTTTTTTTTTTTTTTTTTTTGTACTTACATTTCTTGAGGATTGATCAATTCGACACACCGAAGAATGGCTTCCGAATGAATTTTGAAAATCTTGAGTATAGTGTCTGAAGAGATCAAACAAAAGCCAGAATCATCGACTTTGACCAGATTAGATTGTTGTTGCTGTTGTTGCTGTTGTTCCTGTTGCTGTTGCTGCTGTCGCTGCTGTTGCTGTTGCTGTTGCTGTTGCTGTTGCTGTTGCTGTTGCTGTTGATGATGCTGTTGTTGAAGAGACACGTCGGTTCGTGGTAGATCAAACCCACCATTATTACTGGATGCACTAAGTGGTGAGGGTTGTTGGTCTAGATCAGTAAATGAAGGTGAAAAAATGGTGGATGTAGTAGTAGATGATATTTGATTGAGTGTTCTTGTCAAAACCGACTGATTTCGTGCCGATGTTTTCTTGTATTGTTGCTATTCACGAAGAAAAAAAAAAAAAAAAAAAAAAAAAAAAAAAAAAAAAAAAAAAAAAAAAAAAAAAAAAAAAAAAAAAAAAAAAAAAAAAAAAAAAAAAGATTAATCAGTTTTAATTTCCCCCTCCCCCCGTTAGTTACCATAAAATTCAAATACTCGGCAATGACATTGCCAAACAGTTCAGCCAAACATGCCTTTTCCTTGTAAAGGTATCGATTACCTTCGGTATAACGTACGAATAAATCATCCATACATCGATCCAACGTTTCTTCAGAAGAATCCACCGAGACCAGTTTAGTATCATCACCTATATTTGGTTGAATCAATCCACGTTCACAATAAGCCTTGAGACTATCGACCAGTCGTTTAGTAGCACCATGTGTTGATGCCAATGTACGCAAATAAGCCAATGTTGAGATCGACTGAGCCCTTGATAATAACATTTCAACTTGATCTTGAATCTAAATCATTCAAAAAGAAATCAATTCAACCTTTTTTTATATATATCACTTGGTAGGCATCTTATCTACTTACTGATTGGGCAAAGATGCGTTGTAAAAAGACTTGGATGACTACAGCAGGTTGAGGGAACACCGCCGAGATGATTTCCACTTCACGTCGGACAGTAATTCGAATATCATCGTAGAGATTGACCAAACTTGTATCCACTTCAGGAGGAGGAGTAAATGGATTGGTCAAGGCAGCATCACTACAAAAGAAAGATGAATGTGTTAGTGTTGTCAAGTGCAAGTTTAGTTTTATATATACTACTTACTCTTCAAAAGATTCCCGATCACCAAGTCCTCTTGTTTGCATATTAGAGATGAAGAATTCATGTTGATTGACATACGTTTGCACACAAGATGATCCACCATTGAATTCAAACAAGACCCGGGCGCAATGCTATCATAAAATTATAACACAGATTAAATCAAAGGAAGAAGTGTGTTACTATTGTTTTTCTTTGAGACTTTACCGCCATGACACGAGGATCCACTTCACGGTACGCACGATCGAATTCCTCCAACATTTCCTTTTCGAATCGTTCACAAAACTTTTCAATCCCAATACGTGCCTGGATTTGAAAAAAAAAAAAAAAAAAAAAAAAAAAAAAAAAAAAAAAGACATTAGAGTGAACAGGAAGGTTTCTATTTGGTTTACCTTATCATTACTATCGACTTCTTTAACCGCCGCATTTAATCGTCTTGCCAGAGAAGCTGCCTAATGATAATAGTAAAACATATTAGTATATGCGCATAATAAAAGACATTTTTTTTTTTTTTACCTTGAATTGACCTTCATCCCCACTTTCATAACATAAAATATCCAATCGTTCCGAATAACCTGCATCCTGGAATTCCATAAAGTATTCAATTACGTCGCGAGATTCTGTTGCTCGAGATCGTTGTTTATCCAGTGATTCCAATTGTTCACCAATCCGTACCGCTGTTTTACCAACTTCACCAATTCGATTTTCCAATCCGTCATAAGATCGGTAAACGTCCTAGAAACGAAAAAGAAGAAGAGTTAGACAACGAGTGAGTTCGTTCTACAAGGCAACCAACAACTTACTTTAAATGAGTCTTGCATACTAATGATATTCTTCTTGTATTGTTGTTCGGCTTTTTGTGTGCCTGCTTCTAATTCATCACATTCTTCTTGGACGCGGATCCGGAGTTGTTGTAGTTCTTCCAAGACTTGTTCAAAAGTGCGCACAAATGGTTTGGGGTCCAAGATCACTATTATATAATATAAAAGCAAATTAATTAATATGTCAGTAAAGAGAGAGAAGGATGGGGGGGGTTTATACCTTTGCCGTCTACGTTTTGCATTTGAGCCATTAGCTTGGATGAGATGGCTTCAATAAATTCAGTGGTGGAAAAGTTTTCCTATAGTACCCAGAGTGAGTGATAACATGATGGAGTGTCAATGCCTTTTTACCTTGAAGTTGTTTATGGTGAGTAAATCACTAGTGTCAGCATCAAGATTATAGATTCTTCCTCGTGAGCCCATGGTAGGGAATGTTAAAAGAGAGGGATACAGTTTATTAACTTGAATTTGAGACAGAGACAAAATGGGAATTGTTATTCCTACACCCCACAATTTCTCCTTCTACACCCTACCCGGATATATTGGTCTCCGAGCCAATCATATTCGTCCTTCTAAAAATTAAAACTTTTTTGACTGCTCTATTTTCCCTTTTTCTCTCAACCCGTGCTCTCAGCCATCTCACTCTCACCATTCGTCATCTTGGTCAACGACGACACCACCTCCAACTCATCCAAATTCGGGTGGGACTAACTTAACATCTTCACCTCTCTCAACATCTCGTCCACATGGCAAAACGTGGGCGAAAATTGTTTCAGGACAATGACAATCGCTTACTCCACCCCAACCATCCAGCTCATACAATAGACGGCTCAAACATCTATCAAATTATTCGTACAAATGTTTGGAAACCTGGAAACTTATCAACTCACCCCGACGACGATGACATCAGAAGTATGTTTTTCGACGTCTCCAACGGTAACATCACTCATGGAGTCTTCACGACATTACTGTGACAACAATACCCCTCACGATTAAGTGCAATCCCGGGGGGTCAAGGCTCCAAGTTACTCGTCGAAGTAGCCTTCCAACAAGATGATCCGGCTTACACCAAAGCTCTCAACAATGGTATTGTGGTGGAATCTCGCAAGTTACGTCTTCTACCAAATCTTGCTCTGTCTGCAAAAGAAAACGAAGCCAACATCATTCGGGTGTCTCTCTCTAAGATTCCTAGTTTACCTGAACCTCGGATTCTCAGCGGATTAAAAGAAACGATGGCGCCTTATGGAAAAATCTTGGATTTAGGGATTTGTTACGAACCAACGACTCAAACCTTCAACGGGTCTGGCTACGCAATCATGTACTTGACGGACGACAAAACCAAACAGCTCAATCACAACATCCCGTGGAGGGGCACTGAATATGGTCTCTATGGTATATGGTCCAAGATGCCACGTTTCTGTAGGTACTGCCATAAAGGTGACCATGTGGTTACTGAATGCCCATCAAGCCGACGAAGCATATCATGTTACAACTGCGGCGACATAGGTCATCTAGCGGCAATGTGTCCTAGGGGAAACTACGGTAAACGAACTCAGAAGGATATCAGCACGCCTCCTCCTACTAACACCCCAACAACAGCACCGCCTTACCTACCAGCACTTCAGGAAGCCGTAACCCAAAACCTCATTGTTCACAACAACACTCAGGGCAAGCAACATGAACCGATCGAACTCTACGACGATCAAGCCTCTATACCAATGGCTCAAGCAAACGACAACAATTCAGATGATACAGATGACATGTCTGGCACCAGCGACAACGATTTTATGGACATCAACGAAGCTATTCGACGGGACGAGGAAGCGATTTTGACGGGGATCTCTCGACAGAACAAGGACAAGCAATCGGAAAATATAACACTAACATCCAATAATTCTAGAGCCGACGAAGGATTGGATCCCTACAACTTGGATGGCAAAGGTGAAATGGATAATGGAATGGACACTGATGATGGAGGACCAACAGTCACCGCAAATAAAGGGACGGCCAAACCTCAATCGATTACATCCACACGTATCCAACCGGCTCGAAATGCGGGCCGACCATCACGATATACTCAGTGATTGATACAACCTACATTCTTCAATTGTCTTCACTTAATTGTAACAGCATTGTGAAGACATCATCCAAAAAACAACAATCATCATTTATACGCTATCTCCGGGGAATCAAATCACATATCCTCGCAATACAAGAAACACGAATCATGAGCACAGCCACACAAGAAGTTATTCAACAACAATTCCAAGCAAAACAAGCACTATGGACCAAACACTGCGGTCTTATCTCATTCTCTAATTTATACTCCATATCTAACAACATCATTCCTCAATCTACCTCACTTCACGAGCGATTGATTTTGTCCAAGATCACTCATCCTCATCATCTATACGATTCATTCCATATCCTAGTCCTATATGCGCCAGCACAACACCCACCAACTCGGCGCCAATTCTTTAGAACTTTTGACTGATCCACAATATGAAGTAGACATGGACCGTCTCATCATCGTTGGTGATTTTAACTACTCTTACCATCGCCCTCATTTAACAACCCAAACGTCTCAAAATTGGCTCAACATGCTGGACGAACATCTGTACAACTCAATGGAAGCCAACAACTTGACGACAATGCCAACTTTCCAACGATCTACTTCCCACTCCACTATCGACTACATCTTCATCAGTCAAAAAACCTTTGCTCATCACCTGAAATCTAACTCAATTGATAAAACAAACTCAGCGTGGACCGACCACAACATGCTCACCATAAAACTAGAATTCAAAAATATACCTTTGGGACCAGGTTTATGGAAAGTAAATCCACTACTACTGAAGAACGATGATTTCCGACAACAACTAGACAACAAACTGACTTACCTGGCAAAGGGGTTCAAGGACACAAGGACACCACACGGTAACTGGGACTGGATCAAACAACAAATCATTAGCTTCATTAAATCCTATGGTCGACGTCATATCTCTGGTAGATCAGCAGCTTTGGCTCACCTTCAACTCAAAAGACAAGATATCATTCTATCGACTGGGACCTCTGATTCACGACAACAACGACTAGATCCAATCGTCGCCGAAATCAACAAGCTTCAACAGGATTGCGTAGACATCGCTGCTTTACAAGCTGGGATTCGTTGGAGGGAAAAGGGGGAAATCTCAGCAGAATACTTGAAAAAGATTCATCAACAACGGAATTTGGATCAACACATCGGGAACCTTGCCAACACCGACACTAGTACTTTCGACACCTCTAAAAGGTATCGGACTCTGCTATCGACAACTATCTTGATGTAATACCGACTTCGTGCCAACTCTCCTCGACACAACAACAATCATTGGAATCACCAATTACTATGGACGATATCATACACCAAGTGGGCCGACAAACGAAGGCCAGCTGTCCCGGGGCAGATGGCCTGGGCTATTCCTTCTTGTCTGTCATTTATCAACATCCACGAATGGAACCGATCGTCTCCTCTGTGTACAATAATGCTCTTACCAAGGGTGTGTTTCCTACTTCCTGGCAGGATATCCGCGTGCGACTACTACCGAAGAAGGGCCTTCTCAGTGATTTCAAAAACTGGCGTCCTATCTCTCTGATCAACTGTGATGCTAAGGTGTTTACAAGACTGCTGACGAAAAGGATTGCTCCGGTGATGGGTACATGTATCAATCAATATCAGACTGGTTTCCTACCGGGACGATTCATCGCGGAAAATGGACTGGCACTAAAAATAATGATGGAGCAAGCTCAGGTCCGTGGTCTTAATCATGTGGGGATGCTGCTGGACCTTGGGTTTCCTGGTGGTCTCACAAAGTCGATTTGTCGGCTTTTCTTTGGCAACAAGGTACGAATCAATGTTAACGGGCATTTTACTGGGGCTGTCAATCAACAACGTGGCCTTCGCCAAGGTGATCCACTATCTCCTCTGCTCTTCAATCTTGCCATGGAACCTTTACTTCGTTCAATCCTACAAGACCGAACAATCCAGGGCTTTCCACCTCGGGTACCTGATAATGTCACTTCTGAATCATCTCCGGCAACGACAAAACTCTTGGCGTATGCTGACGATTTATGTCTGTTACTGGCATCCCTCTAGACTTTACTCGGGTTATGACACATCTCAACGACTACAATCTGGTGTCGAATGCAAAGCTCAATGTCAAGAAAACAGAAGTATTCTCTCTAGGTGGGAAACGATTGGATCGGTGGATAAACTTTTTCAGGAATCATGGGATCAACAACTGGTACGCGACGCCTCATCCATCACACCGATACGATATCTTGGCTTTCACCTGTGGCAATCCGCATCTCAAAGGAACAACACTATCGATGGACTTCTTGAATCAATAAAAAGGGGATGCGACATCTACTCTCAACGGCAGCTCCCGATACGGGGAAGGGTTACGGTGGCCAACACTTTGATTCTATCCAAGGTCTGGTACCTGCTACGGATCGGGTCAATGCCTCAATTCTTTTACGACAGACTTCGATCAATAATATATCAATTTGTGACTAAAGGTTTCCGACCGTCTCTCAAGTATATGGATCTCTGTCAACCGATCTCCAAAGGTGGTCTTGGTCTCATGGATGGAATGATTCAAACTATGATTCTTTAATACCGTTGGCTGGGAATGGTGTTTAATGGGGATAAACCGAACAGCTTCTGCTCTCTCTGGCTCAAGAATCATCTCAACTCTCTCCCTAGGAACAAAGTGTCACCACCAACCTTTCCTTTATGGGTCTCTTCGCACTGGTCCTCTTTGCCAATCCTCTGGTATACTAGCCCGTATGTTTCAGGCCTTTGATCTCTTCTCTTTTGTCTCAAGCCCTGAATCTGAATCCATTGAATCGTACCTAAAGCTACCCATGTCTGAATTCCTAGATCGGCCTCCTCCTGACTATTGGCTCATGGCACGACACAGCAACACACCAGCTCATCATTTTTTCTGCCACGATTTGGACCATGGTGCCATTCGACCTATCAGCACGGCTTCTAGACCTTTGCATCCTAGCATGTTGAAACGACTTCTCGACGATATCTTCACCAGCACCATTAGGATCTCACCAGATATCAATCATCACATAGTAAGTGGTACAACAACTAGTAATGAAGCTAATAGTGAATCAACGATACAACGCTTGCAAAATTGGGACCTTTGGATGAACTACAGTCCAGCAAGATATCGCCAACAGTATTGGAACAAAATGTCCAGCTCTTTGATTCCCTCATCACTCACACCTCGGGCCAAGTGGACAACTTTCTGGCGCCAACAAATGCACCCTCAGGGCCGCACCTTATGGTATCGACTGACGAAACGAAAACTCTACTGTCAACTAGCTCTCTCCAAGATTCGACCACTCACTACTCTCACCTGCTTACTTTGTCAAAATCATGAAGAAACTCTCGATCATCTATTCGTGCAATGCTCTCAAAAATGGCCAGTTTGGATTAAGGCTTTTGATGAAATAATCCCAAGCATCACCAATATCATTTTTGAACACCAGGTACCCTCAATCTCCGGTATATCATCCTCCATATGGATCTTGTATTCCTGCATAATTCAAATAATTTGGAAACACCATTGGGCCTATGTAATACACCAAAACCCTTTTGCCATCGATTCATGCATCCTGGACATTAACGATGTCTTCTCTCAAATACGTCCTCCCCCACACATATACCTCCTACTCCCTTAGTTTACATTAGGATAGCCTTAATTTAAACCCCCCGTTAATAAAAATCTTTTATTGACCCTAATTTTTTTTTTCCCTCAACCAATATTATGTCTGAACAACAACAATAACAACTCTTTACGATGGTAATGCCCGAGCAACTCCGTTTTGATGATGCGGATAGTTGTAAGAATTATGTTATGCAATTTGGAATCGAAAATGGTGCTGGAATCATCATCAAGCGTAACAAGAAAAATAGGAAGGGTGATCTACACGCTGTTTGAATTCAAGTGCGTTCGTGGTGGTATCTATCAACAGCGACGTGTTGCACCTGTGGTTAGACCAAATACTGGTTCAAGATTAATTGGATGCCCTTTCCATTGGAAGGTCACATTACGCGACGGTGAATGGAATCTCCGGGTGATTTGCAACGACCACAATCACGAACTTGATACTGATTTGTCTGGCCACCCATGTGTACGCCGTCTCAATGCAACACATCGACAAACAGTGGCGGTCATGTCTACTAGTAGCTCTCTACCTCGGGATATTGTATTGTCGATTCGGCGAGCCGATCCTTCAGCAATGCTCGTTGCCTGTGGAGCACATTCGTGGCAATCATGAATATGAACCACCTGCAGGACCAGTTGCTCATCAGATGTATTTCCCAGTTTTTTAAAATCATCCAGGTAATATTTTTTTTCTTGCTTAATTAACCTAATGTTATCTTTCTGGATGAAATTACCCAGATAAAACCAGTTGTCGTATCAGGCAAAATCAATAAAAGAACGTTAAAACTCAGCTGTCAAAAAATTAAATTTAGTCGAGAATGATCGGCGATCGAAGAAGAAAAAAAAAACAATTCAACAACAGACAAAGCATTGTCTCAGAACCTGATCCCGTTATAAAGCCCAATGAAATCAACTCCACTAAACAAAAGAAATAAAACCAGTCTTGTCAACTTCCCCTCATTGGCTCAACTCAACAAAAAGCCAAGATTTAGAAATTTTTAGATTTTGTATAAATAGTAGCTCTTGTATTGACCTTTCTTGGTTTTTCTTACTCAATTCGATTTTAAAATAAAGATATACAAGGATCTCACTTTACTCTTGCTGTCTTTATTGTCGAATTTCACACCAGTGGTGAAAATGCAGGGGAATATAAACAATAAGCCAACCCAGTGGTATAAAACCAGTCGCCATTAAGACAGTGTCCCCATGTTATTGGACGTGCTCCTGTACTGTCTATAACGAACGATACAAGAACAGGCAAAAGAAATTAAATGGACGAACACCAATTAGGGCACTTGTTGACGAACTCTCGAACTCGAACGAGTATGTGTTTGATTTTCGCGTTGACAGCGAAGACAAGGTTACCCATCTCTTTTTTGCACACAAAACATCAATCGACTTGGTTCGGCGGTATGGCTCTGTCCTTTTGATGGATTGCACCTACAAGGTTAACAAATTCCGGATGCCTCTGTTGGAAGTGGTGGGTATTACAAGCTCCTGGTCAACATTCTGCTGCTGCTTCATCTTTTTGCGGGATGAAAAGCAAGATGACTACGACTGGGATTTACGAAAAATTAGCCAGAAGTTGTATAATGGAATTCCTGATGTCGTATCAGACATTACTACCCAACTGTGAAATTAGCTTCTATGAAACTTGACGACTAGAAATAAAGAATCTGACCCTCAAATAAAGTCTCACATACTTAAGGTAGCATGAGTAATGATGATTTAAATTCCGCTCCCAGAAAAAAAGGAGTCAGGAGACATTTCAAGGTACGATCGCGTTTAGTAATCGATGATATGAAACCAAACCTATTAAATACTACTTCTTCTTTTCTTCTTCACAATTAAGATCTTTGGTACAATCTTTTACCAATTAAAAAGTTTTCCTTCAACGAAGAGGAACAGCAGTCAGATCTATGGGATCTATGCATCTTTCCATTGGTGCCGTGTTAGCCAGTTAGAAATTCATCAACGCCTATATAAGCAGCAGTAGTTTGTCTCCTCTATTATGTTAATCACTTTTTTATTATTCATTCTTTAAACAACATAAAAATGAAGGGTAATAACAGTTCTCGTTTATTTTTGTGTTCTTCCCTACCCTACATACTTCACCTGATTCCATTACTATTGCTACTGATCGTGAACTTGCGCTGATGAATGCTATTCCTGGTGTTTTTCCGGCTTCTCACAATGTACTATGCATGTGGCACATCAACAAAAACATTCTCACCAATTGCAAAAAGCACTTCAGCAGCGACGACGACTGGAATGAATTCTTGGCGGCTTGGAACTCGGTGGCATGGTCTTGGGAAGATGATGGATTCGATAGGGCATGGAAGCAGCTGAAATCAACATATAGTGGAAATCATTGGCCTGTAGTCTCTTACCTTGAATCGACATGGCTCCCCCATAAAGTACAGTTTGGCACACCTTGGACTCGACACTTCTTCTATTTTTGGAGACAACGACAACATCTCGGGTGGAAAGCGCTCACCGATCAATCAAATCCTATGTGAAGACCTCGACAAGCCATCTTCGTGACGTCCAGCAAAAGATCGATCTAGCTGTTGCAAATCAGTACAAGGAAATTCAGGCGAAGATAATGAATGATCGAATCCGTATTGCCCACTCTCACCAAATTCCTCTTTTTGCTAGGATCATTGTCAAGGTCTTCTTACGCTTTGAACGAAACAAGGAAACAGGTCGACAAATCTATGGAAACGGATACCTCACCTTGTACCAACACATTCACAACAATTATGGGTAAGCAAGTGACATCAGCGTATACTGTAACTAACCATTTATTTTGTAGGGCTCCCTTGTCGTTTGAACTATAAGACGAGTATTCCTTTTTATATATCAGGTGAAGAATGAGGTTTTTATTAAAAGTAAAGTACACACATATATATATATACTATTCTATTATCGGAGTCTATGGCTGAATTGTTATATCGAAGCATCTAGATGTTAAAAGATTTAACGAGAGAGAAAGAAGAGAAAGGAGAAAGAGACAAAAAGAAATTTCCAGATTGATATCTATTTTTCCAGAGAAAATCACTTTTTATCTCCGACACCCTTGTGCACCACATCGCCAACATCAGAAGAGATACATCTGATGCCACCCTCTCCCTCAGCGACTTTAACAAACACTGGTGGATTGATGAAAGTACCGACTTCCCTGGCGGCCAGGTAAATCAAACAATGGATGAAGGGGGAAGTGGTGATGGGGATATACGACCTTTGGTGGACCGGATTATAGAACGATACAACCAGGGAAATTTGCAACAACAAATACAAGCTCGACAACCCCTAGAAGAAATTGCCTTCGGGCCATCACCACCACTACTTGATCCAGCTGTTAGAAGTGGTAGGGGTCGTCCGACTGGATCGACGAGACACAACACCAGCTCCACTCAACGGGATCCATCCGCTTTTGAGCTGGCCGAACGAACCCCTCGACGATGTGGAAGGTGTTCGCAACCTGGTCACATCTATAGAAACTGTCCCAAATAGCGTAGATTAGTTAATCCCCCCCCCTATTACATTAGAATAGTGTTGTTGTCGTGATTCAGACATCTCATTAACGGAATGTTGAAATGGCAAGAATGCATGTAACACTTTGTCCTGGAAATAAAAGTTTATTTACCACAGTGAAAAGATATACTAGTCTAGATCTATTGTAGATAGAATGACAGATACGGAGTATATGTAAAGAAGGACAAAAGAAGTAAACATTCCTCAGGAACGAAATAATATTAAAGTTCCGCTCTGTCTCAATTAGAGTCATTTGGGATCACATTGACATTATAACTGACATACTCTCGGCTCATATCTAACAAAGAAAAAGAGCATCATTCCGGTTAAGAAAGGAACAATTATACAGTCGTAATAGCTAACTGTATTTTGTATAAATACATCTATTTTCTCATTGATCAATAAAGGACAATTAATTCAGTCTCAAAGTTTTTCACTTTCCTGTCTTACTACTTTTTTTTATATATCAAAATATCACAGTTGTTATCAAACATTGGAATATCATTTTTATCAAATTATCAAATAAAAAACATGTTTATTATGCATCAATCAAAAAAGTTTTATTTTTTAAAAAGACAAATATGATTGGCTCGGTGACCAATGTATCCGGGTAGGTTGTAGAAAGAGAAAATGTGGGGTGTAGAAATAACAATTCCCTTTACAATTACCATCATTTTGTTCAGGAGCATCCTGTCCACCAGGATCGTTTCGTTCCACATCGCCAGTGCCAGCGCCTAAGAAGAAAACATAAATAATATATGAGATTTGATACAAACCCTCCATCCCATTCCATAAAATCCCATCAAATAACCATTTAACTTCATGGTCCACGGAGTCATTGTATAAGTCATTAATTGAGCCATTACTACCGACATACACATTTGTAACACCGGGATCCACACCCCACACATTCAGATACTTGAATTCCCAATCTTCAAAGTCTTCAGGCACCAAGCGTGGCAAGGCGTCTTCGGTTTTGATCGGCTTCTTGAATGATATGGATATGGCGAATCCATCGGTTAATATGTATTTTGACCAAATAAAACCATCACGCGGTCGAACTTTTTCCAAAGCGAGTAAACGAGACAAAGTATCATCACTATGAATATAGTCTGGAAGTCCCAATGATCGAAGCAATGTTTTCATACTGCTGTTGTCGAGCTTGATGTATTTTTTCTTGAATGACGACTTCGAGACAAGATTAAATAATTGTTCTTTTTTAACAATGTGGTCTAATGCTGGTCGAAAGCATGGCTGAAGAAGATGCGCGTTTTGTTGAGGGTCGTGCAAGTATTCCATTGAGCAATGTAAGCGCCGTCGAGTTTCATCAACCAATTCTTCAAGCTGCCCGAAAGATTGGTCAGATAAAAATTCCAAACGCTGTCGGTTCAAGGTACCAGTTTCCGGAATAATATTAATGACTGAGTTGACCAAAGATGCCCGCCGTCGTCGTCCCATACTGTTGAATTCATCGAGTAGTCGAATCTTTTCATAAGCCCATGATCGTGGGACTATCGTTTGGATGGGATTGGCTTCCTGCAGTTGATTTGTATTGTGGCTGTTGATATGCGAACTGATGTTGTAAGCGTATTTCCTAGAAATATCGCAGTGGCGTGAGATATAGTCGGTTGTGAGTGCTGGGCGAGTTTGATCCGAGATTATGTCTACGCCGGATAGTCGACATTGTTCCAATATTCGTTCCAGGATGCCCCGATCACCTAGTGCATTGTTTTCAAAATAAATTTGCCGTGCTACTTCGTACCCTTGGTTTAGTTGTTGGTGTTGAATATGGTTGTTACGCAGGTTGTCCATCATTGGGGGGATTGCATGGTCTGTATGTACATTAGATCACGCAGTTCTGTCGTTTCCATGTCCAACATTTGTAGTGAATGATTTTGCTGAATAATGTGTTCCAGATTTCGAATATTGACCGGTAGTTGCGCAATCAAATATTGTACTTGTGTGGCTGACCAGCGTTCATCATATAACCGGAATTGAAGATCCAAATCATTTGATACCATTTGAAGTAATGCCACGGCTTCTTGATGTAATCGAAGTAAATTCAGAAAAGATTGAGATATCTGTTCCAAGGCAAAATATATTCCACTGGTAATGCTTGCTGGTTAATTCGATCAAGAGAAGTATTCATGACGGCGCGTAATCCATCTCCCAAATGTATGATTCGTTGGTGTAGCGTGTGGTAGCGTTCTTCGATCATTCATGCACTGTTATCAGAAAGTTGTTGAAGATAGTCAGAAGGTCGATGTCAGCTTCTTCCATAATGTAAATAATGTCGTTATTGACTTCTTCAGTATTCGAGAGATCAGAGAGGTGGACTGGAAATACCGGACGGACCTTGGTGTCATTCATGCAGCATTCTAGAATGTAGAGCCCAAACTTGCCACAGTGTGAAATTTGACAATAAAGACAGCAAGAGTAAAGTGAGATCCTTGTATATCTTTATTTTTGAAATCGAATTGGGGAAAAAAACAAGAAAGGTCAATACAAGAGCTACTATTTATACAAAATCTAAAAATTTCTAAACCTTGGCTTTTTGTTGAGTTGAGCCAATGAGGGGAAGTTGACAAGACTGGTTTTCTTTCTTTTGTTTAGTGGAGTTGATTTCATTGGGCTTTATAACGGGATCAGGTTCTGAGACAATGCTTTGTCTGTTGTTGAATTGGTCGCCGTTTTTATTTTATTTTTCTTCTTCGATCGCCGATCATTCTCGACTAAATTTAATTTTTGACAGCTGAGTTTTAACGTTCTTTTATTGATTTTGCCTGATACGACACACAGTCACTTTTTGTCAATACCTTTAAATAAAATTTGGCAATCTGTGAGTTACATATCCATTTACCTGATATTTTTATTGCACCACTTACATTGGTTTGTTGCTGTTCATGGTGGTATTGACTTTGGCGCTCATGATACTGTTGTTGTTGCTGGTGATGTCGTTCCTGTAGATTGTGATGCTCTTGCTGTTGTTGACAATACTGATCTTGCTCTTGATGATAAGCCTGCTGATCATTATGGTGTTGTTCTTGCATTTCATGATAACGAAGTTGATCTTGGTGATATTGGCTCTGTTGCTGATGATGTTGTTGTGACCTTTCATCATCATGTTGCTGTCGATGCTGATCTTGATGATAATTCTGTTGAACTTGATGGTATTGTTGCTGCTGAAGATAGTATTGGCTTTGCGACTGGTGTTGCTGTAGCAATTCTAGTTGATATTGCTGTTGTTCCTCTTCATGACGCAGTCCATGTTGAAGATCAAATTCCGGTCGTTGAAGAATGTTTTTCATTTACATACAATAAAAATATCAAAAAATAATTAATATATTTATTAGAAATAAAAAAATGTGTATTGGTATTGAAATTATTTCTTTTGTAATATTCTTATATATTAAAAATAATGCCTATTTCCGGTAATTAAAAAATGTTCTTCGTTGCTGTTGTTGTGGCTGTGTTTGTCGTTCTCGTAATCGTAATGAGTAGATATTCGCCATCCATTGCATCATTTCTTCAGTTATCCGATTCGTAAGGAGAGTCGCGTAATGGTAGAAGATAGTTGTAGCACAATGAGAATACGCTATACCACCGTGAATCTTTTGGGCATTGAAGGCTGCCATACAGTCTGCAGTTGGATTCATTTGCTGATGAGAGTGATGTATTTGTGTTGCCAGTTGTTGACTGATAGTATTGTTGACAGATATTTTACCACCAATTATAAGTTGGTAGACCGCATAGAAGAAAATTTTGGTAAAAAGCTGTTTTGGAACAGGTCTGCCGTTATCCAGATTGCTGTATACAAAATAGGTGACAAATAGGTGCGCTTTGATGACAATGTCTCGAATGAAGACAACCACCTCGTTGATTACGTTCAGGATACGTTCATGATTATTTAGATTGTCGACATTCAATACTGATCTTAATCCAATTTTCCGGGTGATCGTTGCTGCTGTCCTTATTGTTGTTCTTGTTCTTGTTCCTGTTGTTGCTGTTGTTGAAGAGCTTGTCGTTGGCGCTTGTCGAGAATATTCGCTTCGCTATTCTCCAACGACTCCACCCGCCTGCGAAGCATGCCATTTGCCATCCAAGAGCCTTCACATCGATCGATGTGAATCCCGAATTCACTTGCCTGGCGATGCATGTCGTTGATCAGTCGTCCTCGATCGTCCTTACCGATCTTCCCCCATTTAGCGATCTTGTCCTTGCCGATAAAGTATCGCACCACAATCTTGTCCGCCAGAGTCGCCAAAAAGTAGTAGAGTGAGAGAGCCTTTTCTTCTTTGAGAGTGAGCTGCCCCGTCACATCCGCCGGATCAAGAAGGGCCACATTGCTGCCAACAAGGGAGTCGACCAAGAAGAGATCGTACAAGGCCTGAATGGTAACCTGCTTTGTAAATTGTTGACGACCTTGTTCGGTGTCTTGACATGGGAAACAATTGGAAGTCTGTTGGTGAAGTTTAGCCAGAAATGTTTGTAGAGGCACCTTGTTGGATATTATCTTGTACCAGATTGTTCTTCCATGGGGAAGTATTGTGGTGGTCCAAAGTTGGCGGATGAACTTGCCGAATTTATGAGGTGGTAGGCCGCCCTGAGGGTTGTGTGATCGGTATGATTTGGAGGAGAAATGAGCCCAGAACGGGTCTTGAAGATACTTGAGGCATACTTGTTCAGTAGATCGGTCGATAGAAGTTGCAGGGACAGCCACCAAAGCCCACATCCGAGGTTGTAGATTAATTTTGTGTGTAAAAAGATCTTTATACAAACGTCGAAGTAGATACCGCGGACAATCAGGAGTAATGCCTTCTTGATATTCACTATGGCGGAAATAATAGTAGCTATGTTACTACTTTTGGCACATAACTACCATTTTTTACTATGCTCAAAAATGGTAGATATGATATTCTACAGTGCAAAAAAGGGTAGCAGCTACTATTTTTGAAAAACAGGAGTGTGCTCAAAACAGAAGCTTTACTACCATTTTTAAAAATAAAAAAACGCACATTTTTATCCACCACATTATTAACATACATCGTTTGCTTTTTATTATATTGATACGTAGGGGGAATGATTTGCTTTTTTATTAATATTGCACTTCATATTAGTTAAAAGAATGTATAATACAACATACTACTTCTACTACTTCTTCTTCTTCTTCTACTACTACTACTACTACTACTACTACTACTACTACTACTACTACTACTACTACTAGCCACTGTAGATTGCAGTTGAGTCTTGATCCAAATACAATTATAAGCGCCGTGGTTCTATGTAACATATTATCCATATGTTAAACGTTTACGATACTATGATTACACCTAAATCTTTAGTGGAAGAAGTTGTTTTTTTAGTAAAAAGAAAGATGGGGAATAATTATATTCATTACTTACAGTTCCCTAATATTTGTTTTGTGTATCGGCCTAACAAGTAAGAGAGATTCAGATTCACTATCGATAGAGATAAACGATTAGTAATTCATACCAGTCAAAAAGTCATCCCTTACTTATCTGTGCTGTAGATTGTATTGGAAACCATACCTATTGATAGACAAATGAATACTGAAAGGCTATCTTTTTTTCACTGCCAGTTTTTTTTTTCTGTAACTTACCTCAAACCAGCAAAGTAAACGGTAATTACGGCATACAGCACGAAAGCCAAATAATAAGTAGTATACAGCTCATTATTCAGGTAGATGCTTTGTGTATATTGTAGTTTCCTTGAAAGAAAGAAAAAAAAAGTTGATTAGAATCAATCTTCGCTGTTTTCTGTTTTGTATATGATGTTACGTGTTTTCAATCAACACATCAATTTGAATGTGTTCTTTTCCTTGCCATAAACTAGAGGCTGTTTTCAAAGCGATGGAAAACTGAGGGCCATAATAATAGTAATGATAAAATAAAATAAAAGTGGAAGAGAAAAGAAAAGAAAAGAAAGAAGAGGGAGAAAAAAAAAAGGCTATTAATGTATTCAACGCGCTAAAATCCAGGCTAAATTGAAAAAAGCACCAATCAAAATTTTTTTACTTTGACTCAAAACAGAAAAAAAAAAAAGACTTCAACTATGTAAAGGGCTTCCAATACAGTTACTGTCATTAGATGAATCAGACGCATCGCTATCTTCTATTTTTCATTTTCTTTAAAGCATTCTGCACAAAGTTGTATATATAATGAAAAAGTGTTTTGTTATTACTCATTATACTGTTGAATTCTCATTGGAAACATCAAGATTGGCTGTTGAAGAAAGGACCCTGGCAACCGGAAGTCGACTTTTTTTTTCCACTATCGTATTGTTGAATTCTCATTGGAAACATCAAGATCGGTTGTTGAAGAAAGGACCCTGGCAACAGGAAGTCGATTTTTTTAAAGTGAAAGCCT